>JARYGA010026605.1:0-107524 GCA_030545235.1 Helianthus tuberosus
CGTAATTTCATTGACTATATTCAATTTGATTGATGTAACGTGTATTACACGATAACCCTATGTGTTGTTCTCAACACTTTAATCATACTAAATCATTACTATATACATGTACTTACCGGATTTGCGATCAAGCCTCGAACCGAACACTTTATTCTTTTAACCTTGAGCTCTGATTACCAACTTGTAACACCCTTGCTTGTTAAATACAATATTTTATATAAGTTTCGTAAATATACATGTTTATACGATTACACGTAGTATGACAATACGAGTTTACTAAAACTTTTACAATTTAAAAGTTAATGAACAACTTAATGTAATTGAATTCGTCGTTTAAAAGATATGACGAAATGTCGCGCGGAAGCTTTTAACTTTACCGTGTTCGGTTCTTCTTCGAGCTTGATCTTCATCCGGGCACTCTTGGCGATCACCTTTGATCAAAACCAACTTAAAAGTTAGTTTTGATAGTTAATTAACAATTTTAAACAAGTTATATGGGTCAAACAAACAAAATTAAACATTTTTGGGATTCAGGGGGGGGGGGGGGGGGCTAGACGCCCCACCTAGCCCCCTTTTTGACAGCAAGTTCTTATTATGTTGCTGCATATTCCAAGCATAACCCGATTTCACGGAAACGAGCATAACTCTCTCGTTTTTAATCCGTTTTACCCGATTCTTTTTCCTACGCGTCCGTAATTTAATTCTCCATCTTATGAAGTTGAAATCCAACATCCGGCATAACAAAATTTCAGACCTTTAAGTCTTCGACTTAATACCTTTTTACAAAGTTTTGACCCGTTCATGCGTTTATCAAACAAACATGTTTATTTGACCCCAAATTCACATGAATCTTATATTTTCAATGTTGTCTATCATATTAGGTTCAATTCACGAGTTTATGTATATTCTTAAACCCGTTTGTACTTAAATACTTATTTTGACCCGTTAAGGGTATTTAAGTACTTTTCCGCATAATTCATACTCGTTTATTTCTAGCATCTTATTTTCGCAATATTTATCAAATGATCTTTCACCACAACTGTTTTTATGGTGGATTTAGCATAACTAACCTATTATCCCAAAATTTAGCCATCGGTTGGTCATTTTACGCAAATGACCATTTTTATGCATTTGACCCATGAATGTGTATTCCTGTAACTTTTATTCATATCTAATGATTCCATGATCTTGATGCAAGTTCCTAAACAACCCCTATGGGTCGTTTACCCAATATACCCTTCAAGGGTGTTTTGGTCCACTTTAGTACCTCACTTTACGACGAAGGACTTTCGTTAAATATTTGACCATAAATTATATGTTTAACTAAAAGCTTATTTATGCGTACCTGGCTCGGGTCAAGGTATTGACCCGTTTACATAACTTTTGCTTTAAATCTTTCTAGTTAAAGAAACGCATACTTATGTTATTTCCTGTGATTACAAAACTCAACAAGCGATTGTCAAATGTAATTGTCAAATGGTATTAACAACACCATTTGATCCATTTAGTCTAAATGGCCATTTATCCATATGAGATGGTATTTAGTTACCATTTCATCCCTTTAAACCTATCCCGGTTTTCCCTTAAACTTGTTTTACTTAAAACCTTTTTTATTTGTTCGTCATTACATGACTACTTTCCCTTTTTACCCCTTTGACCATAATTCATGATTTCTTACCATTTCCCTTGTTCCGACTCTCATTGAATCGTGTCGGAACATCGTATACCAACCACTTAGTAGCATTCATATACAATACTTGAAATTAAGTAACTTTGCAAATAATGTAAAGGGGCGTAAGCTCTACTTACCTCGCATCCGAATTACGCTTTTCCTTTCCTTCTTGATTCGTTTGACTCGTTCACTCATCAAGCTTCCACCTAGCTCGTTAGGCGTCAAACTATCATCATAATTCATAAGATGGTTAGATTAGTCATTATCAATTATGACTACTCCATCTAACGGGTCTTATGTCGACTTTATCACTCGATTAAATCATTGGTTAGTTTGACTTCCTAAAAGTCAATTGATCTATCAACATATTCAAATGCACACTTCACATGGAATTTCAGCATTTTGGCTTCGTTTAGGCATTTTAACAAACACCTAGTGGGCATAATTTCACTAAATCAAAAATCAAGTTTCATGACTAACTATTTAGCCAAGATTAAACAATTATTGCAAGTTTAATATATCTAGTATGCATAATAACATCTAGATTCTCCTGATGTAAATAAATAACACTCAATTTATAATCAAATTTCTAGTGTTCTTCATCATTCTACCACCCATTTAACACACATATAGGTAATCACCAAATCATTCAAGTCATAGCATCATATGTATGATTTTCACTTAGGGTTTAGTTCCTAAGCATGTGTACATCACTAACTTAGCCATAGCTCCTCTAATCCTTACATAATTCGCGAATTACGATGCTAACTCAAATTTTGCAACTTCACGAATCATCAAATTTTTACATACCTTTTGATCCCCACGACTAGGTGATCGCAAATTTGTAATCATGCAGACGATTCGGGCTTGATTTGAGCTTCAATTTGGAAGATTTGTTGAACTAGGGTTTTTAACCCCTTTCTTTCTTCTCCTGGCGATTACACGCACACACACACCAAATGTGTTGTGTTTTTTTTTTGTTTTAATAAAACAAGTTTCCCACTTGTCCATATTAGTCCCTCATGTTTTATTTTGATCAAATGAAGCTATATCTCACCATTAGTTACTTAATCACATGCTACTAACTAGGTTAATTACTCCTAGTTACTTTAACGGGTTCGGGAAGTTATAACCCATTATGTTTTAAGTCCCGTTAATTTGGCCTTTTTATATATTTTGTTTTCTCAAAGTATTTATTTCCCTTTTTAATTAATATTAGGTTTATTTACTTGAGTCCTAATATTTACCGGATTAATTTTTACCACTAACGGTATTTTACCCGTCTTTACTTTTAACGTGGTTTGATTACCAAACCCGTTTTTGGGATGTTACACCACGGGGCCGTGTCCAGCCTCCTGTTTTCAGTTTTCTTCAAAAATTTATCGTTTCATGCTGATTGTTTTGTGTTTTATTTTGCAGAGATGGCCAGCAAGTTCACTAGGTTCAAGCCAACATAGTGGGACTACCAAGCCCGCTATGACATTCTTTAGACAAGACCCGAGGAAACACCAAAGCAAGCATGCCTCGATACCTTGGAAGCTGTGGGGCAACTAGACCGCTACAACACACTGGTCACGGGTCCACTAAGGGTGGCCCTCGGCATAAGACTCCATGCGGTTCATGAGTATAGCTTGGAGTTTTACAACCCTTTCGCGTTCAAAGCAAAAGCTGAGCCATTCGAGGAAGAAGGAGTTCAATTCCAATGTGCGGTAGAGGTGCTTTCAATTTCTATCATACAGTTTGGAGTGAATGTGGGTCTGTTCACCGAGGAAGAGTCCGATGAAGAGGAGAACACGGGTGGTCTCCGTGAACTCCCGAACAACATACGCCAGACAGCATGGGCTCAAATCGGGGATGGTGCATATGATCAAAGTGTCACAAAGAGCTCTCAGTTGCGGGACCCCTTCTACCGCTACATTCATAGGGTCCTTAGTAACACTCTAAGTCAAAGCTTGATAGCACCGCTGTTGTCAACTTGCGTGATCTTAAGGTCTTGTATTGCATCCACAACCGCGTTCCTCTCGATGTCACTCACCTACTCCTAAGAAATATGCACCTGAATCAGTTGGCTTCCTCCCCGAAACCAATCTTCTTTGGGGCATGGATCTACCGCCTTTTCAAGACCTATGTTCAACGTATGCCAAAATCATTCCGTTAGGGTCCATGGTCGGGGAAAGTAGATCTCACCTAATGCCGCTCATGGGGATCATCCACGAGACGGGTGACAGGACAGTCCGCTTCCAAACCACTCAAGGACACGTTTAGAACCCGGAAGCAGCCCTCGTCCTACACGCCGACCCAAACCGTCCTCCTCCTCAGTATCAAGGCCACCAAGCGGGCTCCTCCTCTTAAGGGAGTGGTTTTCCTAACTTTCAAAGTTTACATGATCTTTTGCAGGAAAACTTATTGTGCACCCGTAACACATACAACATGGCTAGCAACACCTTCACCCGGGTCGGTGCAATGGAGCGCAACATCTCCACTATGCAAGATGACATCACTCACATCCGGGAGCATATGGTGTACCAAGGAGAAGATGATGAGGACGAGGACATGGACTGATCGGAGGCATTGGAGTTGATGTGAGGTTGGATGCAGTTTCTCAGGTTAACCCTTTCTATCCCACAAACAATTTCTGGCCTGCGTGCCATGGTTTGAACAATCTACTTTCCTAAACACTTTTTATTTTCTGCATTTTATTTTCATTTTATGTGTGATGACGGATGATGAACTTTGGTAAAATTAGGATGTTTGTTATGTATTGCATGGCGTAGTGTTTTGCAAAACAGGTACCCAGGAAGCTTGGATGCACTAA
Organism: Helianthus tuberosus; assembly: GCA_030545235.1. Taxonomy (NCBI): domain Eukaryota; kingdom Viridiplantae; phylum Streptophyta; class Magnoliopsida; order Asterales; family Asteraceae; genus Helianthus; species Helianthus tuberosus. The sequence goes on from JARYGA010026605.1 coordinate 4,488, forward strand.
GCATTAGTGCTACATAAGCCCGGAAACCCGAACCAAAAGCCAAAAGCCAAAAACCTGTAATCATCAATTGCAGACTGTCACAACGGGGCCGTGGTCAGTGGCCACGCCCCCGTGCCCACACCCTTGAACTGTTGTTTGTCTGAACCCTGCCAACCACGGGGTCATGGCCACAAGGCACGCCCCGTGGCCAAGTTTCTGTAAGTTTTTGTTACTGGCACTCTAGACACGGGGTCGTGCTCAGCCAGCACGAGGCAGTGGCCAGGTGCCTAGTAACACCAATCTTGTTTTTCGACACCTTTTTACACATTCAATCAACCTAAAAACTTATTTTTGGGACACATTGAGGACAATGTGTAATTTAAGTGTGGGGGGGGGGGGTGCTAAAACCTTGAATCTCTTAAGTCCTAATAACAAGCCTTACACAAAACTCTATTGGAACCGCTCATTTTTTTACTTGTCTTGGTTTAATTTGGGAATAACAAGTTCTAAACAGGTTATATTTTTACAAATTTACAACCGATAGCGTCATGATAAAAATAACCAAATAAGAAAATTATGAAAAGGCATGACAAATCTAATTAAAATTTGATTAGATATTCTTGATCACATTATAAACCCATTCCCACAACAAGTGAGTTTTGAGCCTTTATTGAGCATACAAGCATATATCTTTAACTAAATGCTCATTTTTCATTTCTTGTGTGAATAGCCGCTTAGTTCTTATGACTCTAGAACTTGGCACGACGATACATTCCCGGTCCTTACCAACTTGAACCCAAGTAAGTAAATGATAAAGGCATTAGGACTAACCCATTTTCCTTTCAACAACATTATTTTTCATTTTTTTATCACCTACCCAGAATCCCCCTAGTTAACCCTTTTAAGCCTAAACCTTTTCATTTCAAAAACCCACAAAACAAACACCCTTTACCCACCAAAACCTTTTTCCTTTTCAGCCCCTTTGTTTTAGTAAAAAGCTCGGTTATCGTGTGAAGTATCCTATAAAAAAAAGTCTTGCAATAAACAAACAAGTTCCTCAAAGAAACTTTGTTTGAATATGTTTAGTGTGAATAAAAGTCACAAAAACAAAAAGTTTTACGACGACCGACGCTTTTTACGCTTTTCACCATTTTGACTAACCACTAACCAAAACCACCTACCCTTAGCTCAATCCTAACCCTTCCCCAAGTCCTCTTGATATTTACGAAGGTTTTTAGTTAAAAGGGAGGAGGATTGATCGCTTGGCAAGCATATGGTAGAAGTAAGTTCCATGCCGGTCTTGAGTTTTTCACAAAATACATCTTCGGCTGAGTGTTGAGTGATCTCCCGTGAGGTATGTGAACTTGTATATAAATGGAATTTTAAAGAGGCATGTTATGCCCAAATAAGTATTTTTTCTTATAAAATGTTCTCAATTAATCATGACGAATATGATTGTAAATAAAATAAAAATAAAACCCAATAAAAGATCTTGGATTCCCGACACTCAAGATGAGCCCAAAACTTCTCCTCTACCTCTTCCATTTGGGTGTGTAAGCCACATATTAAAGAGTTTTGCTTGAGGACAAGCAAAGATTCAAGTGTGGGGGTATTTGATGTGTGCAAAATGTAATATATAAATTACATCAAATGAGGCATAAAACTAACCATTTTTTTAGTGCTAATGTTGGAAAAAGTGTGTTTTTGTCTTTCTATTTAATTTACAGGACCAAATGAGCTTAAACGAACAAAAGGAACAAATATACAGCCAAAACCAACATACATACAAAGAAAAGGAATAAACGTGACATGCCCGACCCCTCGGTAGTATCCCCAAAGCAAAAGCAAAAACAAAGAAACGGAAGACTGACCACGGGGCCGTGCCTAGCCGAGCACGGGGGCGTGGTCAGGAGCCTGCAGAAAAGACAAACTGTAGAAGCTTCTACGCCCACCACGGGGGCGTGCCCAGCTCAGCACGGGGCGTGGTCAACACAAAGATACATAGAATCTTGCAAAATTTTAATAGTACAGATACGATGCCAACCACGGGGCCGTGCCCACTGGACACGGGGCCGTGTGGGACCCTCTGTTGACACTTGCATATAATGAAGGAAGAGTAAAGGCTGGCCACGGGAGCATGCCCGCTGGACATGGGGTCGTGGCCAGAGCTCTGTGCAGGCTATAAATAGGGTTTCTTGGCTCACTTCAAAGGCATCCCTTGGCAAACCACTACTCTCCCACTTTGCCACCACTCCACCACCACTACAACACCAACACCCACCACCATCATCCATCATCCATCTTTAGAGTGTGTAGTAATCTCGGGATCCAAGATTGATCGTAAGGGTTCTTGCTAATCAAAGGCCATGTTTGGTTAAGCCTCTTACATCACTTGGTGAAGACAATTCTTTTATGTATTACTTTTGATTTTTAATCTCTTGGCACTTTTTATTTGGTTTTGTATTAATGACTTTAATAACTAGTTTCTTATGTTGAAGGTGAATTCTTTCTATCATTTTTCCGTGGTGTCTTGGCGTTACTTTACTGTCTATATAAATTAAAAGATTGCATCATTCATGTTTTTACGGTTTATATAAAAGCATGTTGACTACCTGGTCGGGGGTTAGGGGAATGGTTTGGTAAGGTTTTTGCCTTGTTTAGTGTATAGATCCTGCAAGGACCTGGTTCAAGCTTATTAGGACCTCCTTCAATACCCACTGGTATTGGATGGTGGTTGTGCGAATAGCTTGAACCCCTCATATGTAAACTACTATTAATACATTAAACCGGCTTCTTGGGATTGTATCCTTGCTGACTCTGTTGGTGCATCCGTCTGTCGCCTACGTCTTGTATCGAGTCTTGTATAGATTAGGATAGAACGGGACACGGAATCCAAGAAATCTGTTTTAGGAAGTGATTCCGCTTCAAATGACATCTTGTCATTTGGAGCGAAACCCATTGTTCTGATTCCGCCCGAGAGTTCTTAAGTTGCTGATTTCGCTCATGATGTAAATGCTGATTCCGCTCCTGATGGTGAGATGTAGCTAGGAGCGAAATCAGGATCCCTATATATAGGATCATTTGGGGCGAAATCAGTAACAAGGTGTGTGTTGTCTTCCGGTAAGCCACGAAGTGCTGCCGAAGTGTTATCAGAGCTTGTAAACGTTTGCAGATCAATAATAACAACAGATTAAAGTGAATTTTTGCTGAATTGACCCAAAACACTTGTTTCCGCCTCTTGTTTTGGTGAAAAGCTCTTCTAACCGACTCGTTCGGATCCGAAACCGATCCTACAAGTGGTATCAGAGCTAAGGAGGAAGAGCTCTTGCCATTTCAGCCAACAATTATGTTTTTCTACACTTTCTTTTGCAAATTGACCAAGAAAAAGTTGTCGAATTGATCTGATTTTTGTACATGTTGCTCGGAATTAGTGTTTAACAAAGCCTTGGAAGTTTCAACAGCTAATTCGAAGTAAAACTTGATATTTTTGAGGTTCCGCTCGAAACTGTTCTCGGAAAAGATGACGTCATAGTGATTCAGCTCGAGACTTAATTCTTGATTCCAATCCAAAATCAGTTTTTAGCCTGTTTTCGCTCTAGAATTAATCTTGATTTCGCTCCAAACTGACTTTCAGCTTGATTCCGCTCCAGAGTTTCAGTCTAATTCCGCTCCAGAGTTTCAATCTAATTCCGCTCTAAAGCTAAGATTGATTCCGCTCCAGTTGACCATTACATCTAATTCCACTCGAAAGATAGTTTCTGATTCCGCTCCAAAATCAGAATTGTGATTCCGCTCAAACGCTTTTGTCTTATTTTGTTCGAATCAACTTGATTGTTGATTCCGCTCGACTGGTATTTGGGATTCCGCTCAAGACCCTGTTTTTTACTTGAACTTGAAATTTGTGAACTTTTGAAGATTAAAGAAATGGATAACGGGTTCTACAATGCATTTGCTAGTCCTATCACCATTACTCAGAATGCTTTGCTTGAAAATGAAACCGGGATGTCACAGAAACCACCAAAGCTCTTGGATATTGATGATTACAATGCGTGGTCCGAACGGTTTGGAAATTGGGTTGAAGCTTATCACTTGGATGCATGGGATCACACTGAAGAACCATATGAAAGACCCACAAGAAATGGTATTCAGATAACAATCATAGAAATGAGTGCTGATGAGAAAAAGAAGTATAGAGACGAAAAATTGATGGTGAGTTTACTTCAGCAAGCAATTAAGGAGGAAATTTTGATTTTGCTTCAACATGATGGAAGTGCTTATTCAATCTGGACTGAATTGGAAGCAAAATTTGTAGGAAGCGATGATATGCTTAAAAACAAAATGTCACTCATGAAGAAAGAATTTGATCTTTTTCAGGGTTTTAAATCTGAAAACACCAAGAAAATTATTGAAAGATATTGTAACTTGGTGAGAAATATGTCAAAATTGGGAATCAAAAAGGATACTCATGAGCTGATTGAGAAACTTGCAGATGCACTACCACATGAGACTTGTGGAACTTTCTTGATGATGTTGAGAAACAATCGGAAGGAATATAAAAAGTTAACATTGGGAGAGTTCATCAAACATCTGGAAGCTCAAGAGATGGAGCAGAGGAAGATTGCCAGGATGAAGAACTACGATGGAGAACAAGACATCGGTTTGTATTTCAAGAGTGGTGTTAGTGAAAAGACAAATTTTTCTCCAAAGGTTGAAACTGCTTATACCGCAAAAGGTTCTTCTGAAAATGCGTCTCAAGGATCAAGCAGCACATCCGGATTTTCTTCATTTCCGACATACAATCCTCAGTTCACTACAACAAAAAATGGAAAAGTTCTTCAATGCAACATTGCTTTAAAGCTTGAGAATGATCAGAACTATATAGAGGAAGTTGCTAAAAGCCACATGTCGTTGTTGGTTACAGTGCTTGAATCCTATGGTGGCTTAGTTGCAGGAAGGATCGGGAATCCAATGCTCACGAAAGAAGATTACGATCAAATTGATGCCGAGGAAATGGAATTGATGGATATTAAATGGTGCATGGCTAGTGTGTTGAGACGGGCTGAAAAGTTTAAACAAATCACAGGCAGAGATGATTTTCGCGAGGCACATGTTTCACCTTTAGGTTTTGATAAAACTAAAGTTACTTGTTTTCGTTGCAGGGAAAAGGGGCATTTCAAGAGGGAGTGCACAAATCGTGAAGCTAGTGGAGCTCAAAACCCTTTTGGAAACAACGATTACTACAAAAAGGCGATTTATCATCAAGTCACACCACAGCCATATCAACAACAACAGGCATCGCATCAAGCACAAACTGCACATGGTAGAATGGAGATTAAAGATTCAAAGAGAGCTTGTCTGGGAAAGGATGGTGGATTTAGCTGGGATAAATACATTTCATCAGACAGCAAAGTGTGTTTGGCAGATCAAGATGATGAAAAATTGCCAGAAGAGTTCAGTTGGGAAAATTTTTGCCCAGATAAAGAATTTATGGAAAAGGAGATGTCAAATGGTAAAGCCTTTATTGCTAATGCCTACGATCTGAAATGGGCAGAAAAAATCAGAAAGGTCAGAGAAGCTGAAGAAGAAAAATGGAGAAAGATTGAAGAAGAGGAAGAAGAAGAAGAAAGATTAAAAGCTGAAGCTGAAGCTGAGAAAAAGAGAAGAGCTGAGATGTTTCAATTGAATAAAACAGTCAAAGAAGTTCCGGAATTTGAAATCAAAGTTGATACTGAAGCAGTCAAAGTTCCTGAAAAGTGTTTAAATTGTGATTCTTTGATCATGCAAAACAACGAGCTGCTACACAATATAAAAAGATTGAAAGAATCATATGATACTTTGAACAGGGAGATCAACTAGTACACTGAGTCAAACAGTGAACAAGCTGTAGCATTGAACACACTCAAAGGAGCTTACATGAGACAGCTTGATGATGTCAATTTCTACACAAAGAAATGTGCTGAGTTAGAATTGAAATTGGCAACACAAAAAATTGAAACTGAATGTGTTAACAATCTATTAAAAAGTTACTCATGTTCTACTTTTGTTGTTGACAGGATTTACCCGATCGTTGAAAGAATGGAGACTTTTGAAGAAGAGAAGACTTCAGAAGAAAAGAAGTCTGAGACAAAAGAAGATGATGAAGTGAAAATTTCTGGTGAGAAACCAAGTGTTGTCTATAACAAATGTCCACCTCCGGTCGAAAATGGATATTTGTCTCGAAATCCAAATTCCGAAAGAGTCGAAAAGGCAATTAACTTACAGTGGGAGTCTGTGTCGTCAGATAACTTACCAGAAAATATTGATGTCACATTCACATCGTCCGATACTGATCATGAGTCCAAGTTGATAAAAAGTGTGGTCAATCAGGTGTTAGACAAAGATGATATAGAGGAGTCAAAACCGGAGTCAAAATCCGAGTCAAAGTCTGGGTCCGACAAGTCAAAGTCAACAATCAAAAAGGACAAACGGGTTTATGATAAGAAATTTTTGTTATCAAAATCGAATTTGAATGAAGAATCAGTCAAAGTAGCATATACTTTGAAAGGTTCTAACAAATTATATTCTGATGAGATTTTTCCAATAAGAGGTGTTAAAAAAAAAGGTTTTCAAACTAACAGAAATCAACATTTCTGAAATAAAAGATATTAATCTTTCTGAAAATCCAAGACTTTACACCTCAAGAGTGCAACAAAGATTAAACAAGAAAAAGGGTTACAGTTCTGGTTCTGGTATTCATAAAAGACCAAACCATAACTGTAATTTCAAAAAGAAAGGATTAGGATTTAATCAACCGAAAAATCATAAAAATGAAAAAGTTTATAAACCAAAAACTGTGTTTGTTTCAGGAAACTCTTTAGAAGCTGAGAAAGAGCAAGCGTTTAGAAAGCAGACAAACCAAGAATTCCTTGCAAAGAAGCAAGATGAGATGAAGAAAAGTGTTGCTCAAAAGACTACAGAGACGAGAACCTGTTTTCAGTGCAAAACTGCTGGTCATATTGCTAGAAATTGTCCGAAAACATTCAAACCAAAACAGGAAGTTTCTGGTAAAATGAAAGAAAAAGTTGTTGAGAAAACTGAACTAACAACCAGAAAATTTACAGGATTTGAAAATTCAACCTTTGAGATTGGTGAATGTTCAAAGAATGTGGTTAAAAGAAAAGAAAATCTGAAAAATCAAAAATGGATTGTTAAGGGTTCAGGGAATAGTTCTGGTAATGAATATGATTCCACAAAATCAGAGGAGCCAAAAGTTGTTAAAGAAAAGGTTGAGAAATCAGTTCTGAATGTGGATGATGTGAATTTTCCACCTTTGAGGGCTGGAAATTTTAAGAAGAAAATTGGTAAAGTTGAGATTTCTAACCAATTTTATTCTGATAATCAGGTATTTGATGTTGAGAAGGCTTTTAACTCCAAGGTAAAACATATCTTTGGTAAGACGGTTATCAGAAAAGTCAAAGGAGTTAAGGAGTTTTATGAGAAGAAAATAAAGAAGCAAGGTGAAGTATCATCTCTGGTTGGTGACAGGGATGATACCTACTATGAATAGTAAAATCCTGGACTTGCCGGAGATCTCAAGTTGGTAATCGCGGATCATGAATCGGCATTTTTCGTATATTGTTTGAAAATTGAAATTTTTTATAAGTGTGATTTGCCGGAACTCCCAGGTTGGTAAGTGTGGAGTAGGTATCGGCACCTTGAGAATTCAACCAATAGATGATGATTGGTTGAAATTGTTTGATATTTGATCTTACAAGTGGTTAATCAAGGTCATTAAGTTGAACTTGATTTAACTATCATTTAAAAGTGTTGGTAAACAATGTGATGAGTTTTCCCTGAATTTACAAATGGTAAAATCAACAAAACTAATTTTCCAGAAAAACCATTTTGATTAAAACAAACTTAAATGTTTTGAGATCATAATGGGAAAATAGTTTGTTGTGAGGGGGAGTTCTGATTGTTTATGCTAAGTGGATGGCGAATTGAGGCAATTCGATATCAGTTGTCATGTTCTTGTATAGTTTGTTTTCATATTTTCTTTAAATGTATTTGTATTTTAGGGGGAGTATATTTTTCAGAAAATCCAAAAACATTAGAAAATTTGAAAAAACCAAAAACATGATAAAATGAAAAATGAATTTTGTTGCATAAAAGAGGAAATGATAGTACATCAGTGGATTGTCACAATACGCTAAAGAAATGGAAAGTTAAAATGTGATAAACGGTCTCACTAAGGATGTGACGATAGGCTCAGCTAGACTAGTAGATTTGCAATAACGATACAAACTTAAATGAAAAAGCCTAATTCTAGTGGGAAACATGGTCGAAAGCATAGTACTTAGTTTTGTCCTTCTTGACTGTGTGCCTACTCAGTAATCGCTGATTGTCGAATGACATAAAACTGGTGAAGTTTGTGAACTTTCACAACTTTGCTGAAAAGTCACTGTGATTGTGCATTTCATTTTGCAAAGATTTAAACTTGTTTTATTTCTTTATTTTGTTTAAGCATCGGACATCCTCTGCGTATACGTGAGTATCGATCTGGATGTTGTTGCCTAAACGTTCTGCTTTATTTTCTTTGGTGTTTCGTTTAAGCTTTGGACCTCCTCTGCGTATACAGAAGTATCGACCTGGTGGTTAAAGCCTAAACAACTTCAACTTGTTTTATTTTTCTTATTTTGTTTAAACATTGGACTTTCTCTGCGTATACGGAAGTATCGACCTGATTGTTAATGTTTAAACATTCTGCTTTGTTTTTGCACAAATCACAGTTGATAAAAGTTTAAAGGCATTACTTGAGTCAGTGTATTGCATGATGAGGGGATATGCTGAGATTGTGGGATCCATAAGAACTTAGTGCAAAATTAATATATCTTAACGTATCGGTAAGCATTTCGAAAGTTTTTAGATTGAGTTTAAGTGGACAATAATATCGTCAATCAATGTGAATCGTTTAGAGCTTAAAATGTTTAAAGCTTAACGGTGTTGGTGATTATTCTCATAAACTGATATGATCCTCTTGCACAAACCCACAAAAATATTGTTTGTAAATATTTCATTTTCTGCATTTCTATTTCAGTCAAAAATTCAAAAAGATTTTAAGTGTGTTTTAGCATAAAATTTTGAAAAGTCCAAAAAGATTTTCGACAACTGTTGTTGGAAAGCTGATATTCAAAATTTCAAGTGCTAAACTTGATGAACAGGTTTGGGAGAGAGTGTATGAAGAAGTTTTTATAAGTGGTTTGCAGAGAATAAATCATTTCGAATATTTCATGTAAATAGTTTCTAATTTTGCAAAAGATTAAAATTTGTGAAACTTATTTTTGAGTAGCGTTGTGCAGGTTAGACAGGTTCCGAAACCTGAGTTAGATAAGTGCCAGGTTACGATCTAAGAACCTGTGGAAATTGAATTCCAAACTGCGATCCCAGCTTAGCGAAAGGGGGAGTCTGAAGACATCAAGAAGGAATCTGAAGATTGTAAAGACAGATTCAGATCCTAAAGATTACGAGAAAGAGATTGATTGAGGATGCTTACAATGAGGAATACTTCGGAGAAAAGCATAAAGACTGATAAAGACTGAAGCTTTGACAACCGAAGACTCGACACTGAAGACTCCGTCAACATCCGAGGGGGAGTTTGTTGGTGCATCCGCCTGTCGCCTACGTCTTGTATCGAGTCTTGTATAGATTAGGATAGAATGGGACACGGAATCCTAGAAATCTGTTTTAGGAAGTGATTCCGCTTCAAATGACATCTTGTCATTCGGAGCGAAACCCATTGTTCTAATTCCGCCCGAGAGTTCTTAAGTTGCTGATTTCGCTCATGATGTAAATGCTGATTCCGCTCCTGATGGTGAGATGTAGCTAGGAGCGAAATCAGGATCCCTATATATAGGATCATTTGGGGCGAAATCAGTAACAAGGTGTGTGTTATCTTCCGGTAAGCCACGAAGTGCTGCCGAAGTGTTATCAGAGCTTGTAAACGTTTGCAGATCAATAATAACAACAGATTAAAGTGAATTTTTGCTGAATTGACCCAAAACACTTGTTTCCGCCTCTTGTTTTGGTGAAAAGCTCTTCTAACCGACTCGTTCGGATCCGAAACCGATCCTACAAGTGGTATCAGAGCTAAGGAGGAAGATCTCTTGCCATTTCAGCCGAAAATTCTGTTTTTCTACACTTTCTTTTGCAAATTGACCAAGAAAAAGTTGTCGAATTGATCTGATTTTTGTACATGTTGCTCAGAATTAGTGTTTAACAAAGCCTTGGAAGTTTCAACTGCTAATTCGAAGTAAAACTTGATATTTTTGAGGTTCCGCTCGAAACTGTTCTCGGAAAAGATGACGTCATAGTGATTCAGCTCGAGACTTAATTCTTTATTCCGATCCAAAATCGGTTTTTAGCCTGTTTTCGCTCTAGAATTAATCTTGATTTCGCTCCAAACTGACTTTCAGCTTGATTCCGCTCCAGAGTTTCAGTCTAATTCCGCTCCAGAGTTTCAATCTAATTCCGCTCTAAAGCTAAGATTGATTCCGCTCCAGTTGACCATTACATCTAATTCCACTCGAAAGATAGTTTCTGATTCCGCTCCAAAATCAGAATTGTGATTTCGCTCAAACGCTTCTGTCTTATTTTGTTCGAATCAACTTGATTGTTGATTCCGCTCGACTGGTATTTGGGATTCCGCTCCAGACCCTGTTTTTTACTTGAACTTGAAATTTGTGAACTTTTGAAGATTAAAGAAATGGATAACGAGTTCTACAATGCATTTGCTAGTCCTATCACCATTACTCAGAATGCTTTGCTTGAAAATGAAACCGGGACATCACAGAAACCACCAAAGCTCTTGGATATTGATGATTACAATGCTTTGCCCAAGTGTGTGTTTAGTGTTAGTAGAATATCGTGTTTTATAAATTTAAGACTTGACTAATGTGTAAAATGGGCTTAAAATATCAATAAAAACATATCACGCTTCGCACACACCATCAACTATGATAAAAATAGTAAATAATACATATCACATATATTGAATGAGAAAAATAGTAAACTATACATATCACATATATTAAATTGATGCCTTTTTTTAAACATAAGTATCTATTTTGATACACATAAATATAAACATGTATATTAGGTGAGATTTCAGGATCCAGTAGGTTTGATAGAGTTTTGACCCCGAGATAATCGGTTCGGTGAAGTATTATTGATAAGAAAGGAGTAGAAGTTAGAATCGACACCGAACAAGTCAATTTAATCTGGTTTATATTACTGATTAGAAGTTACATACCTGCGAAACCAGTTGGACATCATCTCCCCACAGGGAACCAAAAGCTTGTCCAAATGAGGAAACCCTCATCCCTATATAGAGGCATCAGCCCATCTGTCCGAATGCACCACATGTCCATCAGTCTGGATGGACTTTAACATCTTAGAACCTTAGGGACGAATGGGCTTATGGACTAACATGATGTCCATCCGTCTGGATGGACTATGTTACATACAAAACCATGTCCGTTTTTCATACTATTCTATACAATATTCAACACACGCTTTTTCTAGCCTCTTCGCACAGTGGCAGACATACTAAATATGCACCAACAGATTCCCCCTTGGCCGTCACTGTCGAATCGTCACTTTGAAAACCTTGAGCCGTGTTTTGAAAATTCTGCAACTTCAATGAGGCATCTTGAAATCTTCAATAGATTCCCTCTTGACTGATGATCCGGGTTTACTTTGACAATGTTATACACATATTCCCCCTGAAATGAATCTTCATGTATTTGTTTGCACAGTTCACGGCTCCTCCTCAGATTTGCTCAACTGCAATCTTCACGAATAATCACCAACTTGAAACTAATCACTGCAGCTTTCTCTATTTTAGCTTTAACCACATCCATGTTCGGTTTTTTATATATCATTTCAGCACCATCGATCGCGCATTCCGCTTGATTAATCTTTTTTTAATGTACAAAAAACCCAACCGGTAATTGATAGAAACTTCAAATACCCCACTGGTTAATCTCAAATCTGTGATTACCCATGAAAATCTGAAATCCTGTTTTCCGTGATCACCTTTAAGCACGTTCTCAATGATTGATACGTGTAAACGGTATTCTCCACAATCAACAAATCTTCATCGAATAATGAATCATCTAATAACACATTCAGATCTCAGAAGCATTCATCCACGATCAGATTCACATTCTTCCTCTTCAGTCACGATAACAGATGAACAGTTTTCTCCGCTAGTTCCGGCAACAACTTAACCAACAAACATCTTCATTCCCCGGCGATTAGTCCAAAATAATTCATCTGCTCGAAGATTAACCATTCTGACACTTTAGACTATCAAACGTCTGTGATATCTTACAAGTATCATCTCCTGATGCTAATCTTACTGACCGACTTGACGAAGACCCGGGATTCAAACCCTAAGACATCAATCTAACCCTGATCTGTAGAGTCTAAACTTCCTATAATTACGAATTCACAAATCCAGATCCTATGCATCTCCAGACAATCCTGAAGTCGAAACCACCCGAATACTGTTGCATTGTCACGAATTTCAAAAATGCTGGAATTTCAATATGAAATTTTTATTCCCCCTAATTTTTGCTAATTCTGACGTCTTATCACTGAATTCCCTCTCAAATTAGGCAATCCAATTCTTTCTGTTCTCTGAAGAACTTGACTATACTGAGAATATGACAATTTTCCCCAAAACGTCAGTTTTCATCATTGCGGATTTTATGTTACAGCCCATTAATAGTCAGATAACCCAGATGATAAACATTTTGCACCAGTATCATGACTACCCCACTAATTTCCACAATCTGTGATCGCGTCATCAAATTTGTTCACTGAAGCCTCGGACGGTGTCCCCGAACAACCCAGCTTGGGTGTTAAAAACTCGAAAAAATTTTCAATCACTAAATCTTTTCTTGAGACTCACCTCGTCATTGCGAAAAAAATGCCTTTTTTTAGGCATTTGTTCATCCGTCCGAATGGAGTAGGTCCATCCATCCGGATGAACTAATTTTGGAACGAGTGGACATTTTGAACAGATGGGAGTCTATCCGTCCGAATCGAGACTGTTCATCCATCCGGATGGAGATGTTCATCTGTCCAGATGGAGATGTCCACCCATCCTGTTGGTGCACTACATCTGTCGACTTCATCTTATATCGAGTCTGGGTTACCGTGTTGATAGCTTGAAAGTGTCTGATAGCTTGAAAGTGTCTGATAGCTTGAACGTGTCTGATAGCTTGAACGTGTCTGGTAGCTTGAACATGTGTGTGTCATTTCAAGCTAACAGGCTACAACTATAAATAGGCATGTCATGTTGTCATTTGAAGCTACCAGACCAGAGCCTTGTAATCGATACCGAAGTGCTGCCGGTATTTTTTCTGCATGTAATCAGTGTTAATTCAATATACACAAGGTTTAAAGTGATATTCAAGCTGTTTCTACATTCGTTTCTTAGTTTCCGCCTCTGAAACGGATTAAATCTCTTCTGAACGACTCGTTTGGGTCACAAACCGATCCTACAAGTGGTATCAGAGCTCAGGAGGAAGAGATCTTGCCAAAACAGCTCGTTTTCATCACTAATTATGTTTCTACTTCATTCTTTTTCAAATTCAAAAATTTTTCACGGTTAAAAACGGCTCAAACTTTCACATATTGTGCGCAATCTTGTATTAATCAATCCTGGAAAGTTTCAGCATTTAAATCGAACTAAATCCGGTCCAAATCGGTCTGCTAGCTTGAAATTGGTTCGTAATTTGCTGACGTCATCAACGTTTCAAGCGAACATAACATCGTGTGTCAGCTTGAAACTGGTTACTCGCTTGAAATTCGACCTTGTTAGCTTAAAATTGACTTGGTCGCTTGAAAATACATAGTCTGACAGCTTGAAATTGTCTGCTAGCTTGAAAACGTTTGCTCGCTTGAAAACGTCATGACCGCTTGAAACCGACACATTGCTGGAAAAGTTTTTTTTTACGAGAAAAATACATTGAGTTGTGTGATATTATATTCGAGTTGTCAGTGTTTAAAAAAAAGAGATCATGTGAATGTCAGGTTGTATTAGTTGATCAGAGATTGCATGTGATTCTTGTGAATTGATAGATTCTTATAACCGGTTTGTGCACCTTTAAAGACAACAGCATGTGGAGTTGTCGATACATGTGATCATCTTTGAACAAGATTTGAGGTCCAATAGAATTTAGAACACATAAAATTGTCGGGTGATAATCTTGAAATTGATAAGTCCATCACGTGAATCAAAAGAGTTGTCAGTAGTGTTCTCGGGTCTTTAAAATTGTTTGTTGGTTTAGTGGGTTTGTGTGGCCCAATCATGTGCAAGTATTGATTTCCCACTAAAGGTCCAATGGAATGAATCAGTGATCTATTCTCGGCCCAATCATATTTGTTTGTTCAGATTCTTTGAGCGGTTCATTTATTAAAAAAAATTTCATTGGACAATTAAATTGCAAATTGCTTACAAACAAGGAGTCCAGGTCATTTGGATTTAAGTTGAGGTCATACAGTTTGGAGTTCAAAGGTTTCAAAGAGTCTGGTCATTTAAATTGGATCCAGGTCATAGCAGTTCGCACGTTTTGACATCAAACTCAGTTCACACCAAATTCAGTCCGCACAAGAATATTCACCAGTTCGAGTACCAGTTTTATTTTGTTATTTGATAAGTGTTTAAACTGATTGTTTGTTTGTCTGTTTCAGGTATAATTTTTTCAAGGTGAATCAGTTCGTTTAAAAGCTTGTTTGAGGAAGTCTTCAATATTGAATCATGGATACCGAGTTCTACAAAGCGTTTGCTACACCGTCTGGTCCATCTACCATTGCTCAGAACATGAATTTGGAAAACGAGACGGGAACCACCCAGAAGCCCCCGAAATTGATGAGTATCGAAAAATACTACGGGTGGAAAGATAGATTCGAGAACTGGGTTCAGGCTAACCATCTTAGGTCATGGGAGTGTATTTTGAAGAAATATGTTTTGCCACAGACTGATTTGAAAGTTGATAAAAAATACATGAATTTAGTAATGAAGAACGTGATATGTATAGAGCTGAAAAGATGATGATCAGTTTGCTTCAGCAAGCTATCAAAGAAGATATTTTCATTCTGCTACAACATGACAAAACTGCAAAGTCAATCTGGGATGCACTTAAAGTCAAATTTGAGGGTAGCGAGAAAATGATTAAAAGCAAGAAGGCACTGTTAAAGAAAGAGTTTGATCTGTTCAGCAGTCTACCGGGTGAAGACACAAAGAAGCTGATTGAAAGATACTGTCACCTTGTGCTATCTATGTCAATGCTTAGTATAAAAAAAGAGTCTGAAGAGTGGGTAGACAAATTAGCTGATGCGTTACCGCAAAAAGAGTGGGGAACTTATTTGATGATCCTGAAAAACACTGGGGTTTATGATGGGTTATCAATTGGTGAGTTTATCGAAAAGATTGAGGGTCAAGATTTGGAACTGCAGAAGATCGCTAGGATGAATAGTCCAAGTGGTCAACAGGATGTAAAAATGTATTACAAAGGTAGTGTTCCGGTTCCAGAAGCTGAGAGAAGTCCGAAAATCCAGACTGCATATAGTGCCGGGGATTCTACAGAAAAGATTGATCAAAGTTCAAACAAAAGCAACAGTGGTTTCTCATTATATCCAAGTGTAAATCCAAAGAGTTCATCAGAAAGCTTTCAGTCTCAAAGCACAAAAACAGGAAATGATTATGTGATTCAGTGCAACATCGCTCTAAATCTTCCAGAAGGTCAAAGTTTTTCAGAAGACACTGCTAAAGACCACATGGCTCTACTTGGTTCTGTGTTGTTATCGTATGAAGGTCTAGTTGCAGGTCGGATCGGAAATCCTATGCTCACCAAAGAGGATTACGATCAGATAGACGCCGAAGAGATGGAACTGATGGACATCAAATGGTGTCTTGCTAGTGTTCTTAGACGTGCTGAAAATTTCAAAACGATTACCGGGAGAAATGACTTTCTTGATGCTCATGTATCTACTTTAGGTTTTGATAAATCTAAAGTTACTTGTTTTCGTTGCAGGGAGAAAGGCCATTTCAAACGGGAATGCAAGAACAGGGAAGCTAGTGGTGCTCAGAATCCGTTTGGAAAAGATGATTACTACCGGAAAGCCATTTATCAGCAAGTTGGTCAATCACAAGACTCACAAACGGCTCATGGTAGAAAGATTGAGGATTCAAAGAAAGTATGTTTGGTAGATTTCAACTGGAGCAACTATATATCTCATGATAGCAAAGCATGCATAGTAGATCAAGATGATGAAAGGCTACCTGAAGGTTTCAGCTGGGATATGTTTGTTGATGAAAAGGGTGATTTCAAAGCTTTCATTGCAAAGATTGTTAGAGAACCAGACATGTTCGCCACATGGATGAAATCTATTGGTGAGACAGTGAAAAGTGTGAAGGAACAGTCTGTTACATTTGAAGAAAGCTCAGAAAGTGCTGATGAAGATTCACTAAGTGCAGATGAGAGTGTGCAAAATGATGTTACTTCAGAAAAAGAAGTTGTATTTGATCAAACACCGTCTGATTCTGGTGTATCAGATGCTGATTCTGAAAAATCTGTACAGTTTGATCAGTCACCAGTTGATAGTAGCAGTGATGATGATGAAGAAGAACGACATATTAATGTTGCTAAAACTCATCTTTCTCCTGAAAGTTTTCATTTCTATTTTGCAGATCGCATGGAGAAACTGAAGGAGAAACGAGCTGCTAAAGAACAACAACTAAAGAAATCTGAAGATGTGGTTCAGAAAGAAAATGTTGAAGGTGTTGCTGAGAAAATGGTTGAAACTGAGCAAGTGAAGGTAGAAGAGAAGGTAATTGAAGAAGAAAAAGTGGTTGAAGTGGTAAATACAATCGAGATTGAGAAGATTGTTGAAGTTGTAAAGCCTTGTAAGAAGTGTTTGGAAGCATGCAAGGGTTGTACAGCAAAAGACGAGATAATTGCTGAGTATGAAAAGAAGAAAGAGCAGTTATTGTTCAACCTCAACTATGTGAAAGAATCTTATGGTGTCTTGAACAAAACAGTAACTGGTCTCCAAAAGACAAATTCAGAAAGAGAACAAGCACTGACGATGATGAATGCTGTTATGATGACAAAGCAGAAAGCCATCAACTTTTACATCGAAGAAAGTGCTAAATGGAAGCAAGAGTTGGAGACAGAAAAGATCGAGAATGAGAGAATTAGACGTTTATTGCAAAGTTATTCTAGTTCTGATTATCTCATTGATCGTATTTACCCAACTGTTGCAGGTATGGAAGCTTTTCAAGACGAGAAGCCGAAGAAAAAGAAAGATAGTGGTAAGAAATCGACTGTTAGCTATAACAAGTGTCCGCCTCCAATTTGGGAAGGGTACTCCTAGAAAACCAAACGAGGAGCAACTTGAAAAAGCAGTCAATATAAAGCTAAAAACCGACACAACTGACGTTTTACCAGATAACATTGATGTCACGTTTACCTCGTCCGATACTGATCATGAGTCTGAGTTAATAAAAAAGGTGGTCGATCAGGTGTTGGATACTGAGGAGGATTCTGAGTCAAAGTCTGAGTCTGGAGGGTCAAATTCGTCAGTCAACAGTCCAAAGTCGTCGGTTAAACGGTCTTATAGTAAAGAATTTTTGTTATCGAAAGCAAATTTGGATGATGAAACATTTGAAGTTGCATACACTTTAAATGATTCGGACAAATTATATTATGACAAAGAATTTCCAATAAGAAGTGTTCGTTTTGACATGATAAAAAAGGTTTTCAAAATGACAGAAATTAATATTTCTGAAATAAAAGATTTAAATCTTATTGAAAAACCTAAAAAGTACACTTCAAGAGTTCAACAACGTCTAAACAAGAAAAAGGGTTACAATTCTGGTTCTGGTTTTCAAAAGAAATCAAACCAAAATCGTAGCTACAAAAATAAAGGTCTTGGATTTATTCCACCAGAAAATCATAAAAATTTGAAAAATTCTAAAACAAAAACAGAATTTGTGTCAGGTGGACTTGCAGAAGAGGAACAGAAGAAACCATTCTGGAGACAGTCAAATCAAGAATTTCTTGCTGAAAAGAAAAAGAATGGAAATGAAGTGTTTTATAAAAGAGAGACTCGTACCTGTTACAAGTGCAATGAAACTGGTCACATTGCATGGAACTGTCAGAAAATTGCTAAAACAAAACAGGGAGTTTCTCAGAAATTGAAAGGAAAAGTTGTTGATGTTGAACCACCAACCGAAAAATTTAAAATTTTTGAAAATTCAACTTATGAGGTTGGTGAGTGTTCTAAAAAGAATTTTTATAAAAAGAAAGAGAATGACAACCAAGTGTGGGTTGTTAAGAAAGTTGATGTGAATGTCGGCGATGAATCTGGTTCCACAAAGCCAGAAGAGCCACAAAGTGAGGTGAAAATTTCAGTGAATGATGATGAGTTTCCATCACTAAAATTTGAAGAAGTTAAACAGAAAGTTGGTAAGGTTGATATCTCGAATCAGTTTTACAAAGATAATACTAAGTTTGATGTCGAGAAAACATTCAATGGAAGTGTTAAGAAAATTTTTGGGAAAATGTTGAATGGGAAAGCTAAGGGGGTTAAAGATTTTTATGCAACTAAAAAGGCAACTTACAACCCTACTGCGCAAGAACTGAAAGCCATCAAGTCTGAGAAGACTTGGATGGAAGTTTGTTTCCCGTAAAGTCTTAGGACTACGTCGGAGATCCCAAGTTTGTAATCGCGGATCAGGAATCGACATCTTTCTTGATAATTGTTTTTGTGATTGAATTTTAAAATTGTTTAAATTGTTACAGGATAAGTGTGAATTGCCGGAGCTTTCAGGTTGGTAAGTGTGAAGCAGGAATTGGCATCTTGATTGGTAAAATGGTTTGTGTAGAGGTTTATTCCTACATAGACTTAAATGTTGTGAATATTTTTACAAGAGGTACAGAGATTGCATACATGCAAGTGCTAAATCAGGGACATTAAGTTGTACTTGATTTGCTACAAGTGGTTGATTGTGAAAAGCAATATGATGAACCATTCCCCTAACCTACAAGTGGTTTGAAAATCAACAAAACTTATTTTCCGGAAAAATCATTTTGGTTAAAACAAACTTAAGTATTTTGAAATCATAATGAGAAAATAGTTTTGTGAAAGGGGGAGTTCTGATTGTTTATGCCAAGTGGATGGAGAATTGAGGCAATTCGATATCAGTTGTCAAGTTCTTGTACAGTTTGTTTTCAAATTTACTTAAATGTGTTTGCATTTTAGGGGGAGTAGAAAATTTCTGAAAATCCAAAAACATTAGAAGATTTGAAAAAGGCAAAAACATGATAAAATCAAAAATGAGTTTTGTTGTGACAAAGAGGAAATGATAGTACATCAGTGGACTGTCACAACATGCTAAAGAATTGTTTAGATAATATGTGATAAACAATCTCACTGTGGATGTGTCAGTTGGTTTTTACACATTTAGTAAATTGTGACGAGATACAAACATAAATTTCAAACTTGCTTGTTCTGTGGGTTAACACAAACTTGGATATATAGGTAACCCCTGAAATCTTGTTTGAAAGGTCCCTTATTCTGAGATACTAGGTCTTTATGCTCAGTGATATCTGGGGTATTATCCCGGGACTTCTGCTGAAAGAAATTTCTGACCTAGTCCCCGGATAATGCTTTCTGCAAATGCTTGAAACATAGCATCGCCCTCAGCAAGCTGATGAAACAATAAAATTGATAGTCGTTGCTGTTGTAATGCAAAAGATCCTCTAAAGGGGACACACCAAAAGTCGAAGCCGTCATCTCTCTGCGTATCGAAAGATCGACCTGAGCTCTCACGGCCCTCGCACTATAATTTATTCCCTTACATATATCATCTGTGGTATACTCACCTGTAAGACTGAATATTGGGATCTGGATACGGGAGTATATTCAAGTAGTGGGACACACGGATAAGTTCAAGAGCTTAAAACATTAACCTCATATCTCGGATCAATTGAACTTTGTGTGAAAATTTAAGTGGACAAATATACTGACAATCTAGGTGAATTGTTTAGAACTGAAAATGAAATGCAGCTTAACGGTGTTAGTGACATGTCTCATAAACTGATATGATCCTCTTACACAAAACTCACAAAATTACTGTTTGTAAATATTTCATTTCTGCATTTTGTTGTTTCTGCAAGTGGTGTTATTTCATTTCTTAAAAAAAAAATTCAAAAAGATTTTGTGTGTGTTTTAGCATAAACTTTTGAAAAAAGTCAAAAATATTTTCGACAACTGATGTTGGAAAGCTGATTTTCAAAATTCCGAGTGCTAAACATGATGATATTGTTGTGAGGGGGAGTGTGTCTTAAATGTTAAAATATGTTTTTAAATCAACAAGTGGTTCATCATGTATTTGTGATCTGAGGGAGAGTGATTGTTGGTGCATATGTTTATATTAAATTGTTAAATTTGTAAAACTTACTTTGAGGTAGAGCTTTTGCAGGTCAAGATGAGCCAGGTTATTCGATCCTGAGATCCAAGCTAAATGAGAATCAGAGTTCGAATTCTGAAGATAAAGAAAGCCAGACAAAGATCCTGAAGTAGATGTTGCTGAAGAACAAAGAAATGCCAGCAAATCGTTAGGGGGAGTCTGAAGATTTTCAAGTTAAAGAGAGTCTGTTGAAGAAGATAGAGAGAGAAAAGCCCAGAGACGAATCAAGAATGAAGATGTGAAGATACAGCATTGTCGTGACTCGATAGTCGACTCGTCAACATCTGAGGGGGAGTCTGTTGGTGCACTACATCTGTCGACTTCATCTTATATCGAGTCTGGGTTGCCGTGTTGATAGCTTGAAAGTGTCTGATAGCTTGAAAGTGTCTGATAGCTTGAAAGTGTCTGATAGCTTGAACGTGTCTGATAGCTTGAACGTGTCTGGTAGCTTGAACATGTGTGTGTCATTTCAAGCTAACAGGCTACAACTATAAATAGGCATGTCATGTTGTCATTTGAAGCTACCAGACCAGAGCCTTGTAATCGATACCGAAGTGCTGCCGGTATTTTTTCTGCATGTAATCAGTGTTAATTCAATATACACAAGGTTTAAAGTGATATTCAAGTTGTTTCTACATTCGTTTCTTAGTTTCCGCCTCTGAAACGGATTAAATCTCTTTTGAACGAATCGTTTGGGTCACAAACCGATCCTACACATCCGAATCTACACATCTGGTTGAACAAGTCTGATCATCTCAAGAACATTCCCAACCATATTTTTTGATCCAAAATACTTATTTCTGCGAATTTCATGATGAAACTTCACAGGATTGTGCGAAAATCAATCACGAACGTAATGATGTCTTCAATTTCAAATTCCATCCGTGAATTGACCTTCAATTTGATGTTTATTCGATGTTTAATGTCAAAACCTCCTCAAAATCCAAAATAATGAGCGTAGGTGATTCAATCAACTGTTAGATCGATTGAATCGGTATCGTAGCTCTGATACCAATTGAGATTCCAGGATCCAACAGGTTTGACAGAGTTTTAACCCTGAGATAACCGGTTCGGTGAAGTATTATTGATAAGAAAGGAGTAGAAGTAGAATCGACACCGAACAAGTCAATTTAATCTGGTTTCCATTACTGATTAGAAGTTACATACTCGCGAAACCAGTTGGACAGTATCTCCCATCAGGGAACCAAAAGCTTGTCCAAATAAGGAACCCCTCATCCCTATATATAGGCATTAGCCCATCTGTCCAATTGCACCACATGTCAATCCGTCTGGATGGACTTTAACAGCTTAGAACCTTAGGAACGAATGGGCTTACGGACTGACATGATGTCCATCCGTCCGGATGGACTATGTTACATACAAAACCATGTCCATTTTTCAAACTATTCTATACAATATTCAACACACGCTCTATCTAGCCTATTCGCACAGTGGCAGACATACTAAATATACACCAACATTAGGGTTATATTTTACCCAAGAGCAAGGTCAGATAGCAACTATTTCGGATAATCATTTCATTTAGATGGCACAAAACTAAAAACATATTCTTACATAATCAGTTTCGAAAAATCCTAAGGTGATGCTTAGATTGCATATTTATCATCATTAAAGAAACCTAAGCATGTGATTCATATGTGTGATAATTAATCTCTACGAATCAGTTAGATCCTAATGGGTTGACATTTTAACATTAAGCATGAAAGGGTAAAATTCTCGCAAGGTTTTGGAGATAATAATATGTGATTTGATATGAGTAAAATAATAATTTGGAGAATGAGTAACCTACGTTTTTAGGAAATCCCAATGACGTTTTACACGGTTTGTGTATTTGCTGGCCATGAAGGTCCAGATTACCTATAAACCAACGCGTACTAACAGAGTTGATGACAACTTGAGATTAAATGCATCTGCATAGTATTTTAAATTTTAACGTTTATTTAAAGTGAAACAAGTTTTTTCCAAACTTTCTTAGTGCCCCAAAATTTGGTATTTCACCTGAGGGTTTCCCGGGATTGCTTGTCGGGCTAGACAAACTTACTTATATTAAAAACTATTTATATAGACCAATATATATGATATTTATATAAGCCATAAGAAGGTATCATAGTAGTCAAAAGTGCCTGAATCATAAGTGTCTACAGTATTACAAGTATTGGGCATAGGATTTGCAATAGTCCACCTGATGAAACACTGGTTAACACCGATGGTTAACTAGCTGGGTTGTCTCTTATGTGGGTTCAATCTCCTTCTCTACTCGCTTGTGACTGTGATCCTGCAAAACAGCAAACCGTTAGCTCGTTAAGAGGGGAATATGGGGGTTTCCCTCTTAACCGGGCTCCGGCGTGAGAATAAGTACTGTTCCAAGGAGTAAATAGTGTGTGTTAGAGGTGAAATGAAAGGAGAACAGAATGGATAACCTGAATGGTGAAGGGTCCTATTTATAGCCGGATGGTGAAAGAGGGAGGAGAAACCTTGCCAGCTGCTACCTGGCGCCAGCTGTCCGACCAAGGGGAATATCCTCCTGGTCTCCTATGCTATGGTCAGGATAGTGGTACACGTGGCGCGCCGTTGTTGGTCCATGTAGGAGGACTGGTACTGCAGCTGTCGGTCTGCCCCCAGGTAGCATTGCAGGTCCACATGACGTCTGGATACTGGTAACATGTGTTGTCCTTCTTGTCTGGAGGAGCATCTTCGGTGCCACCATGACGTCTTCCAGAAGCTTCTAGAAGCTTCTGGAAGATATTCGCTGATGTAGGTGCCATGTTGGACGGAAAAAGTGGTGTGGTCCCTGCCATGTGTGCATGGAATTGGGACCATACCTGTTCAAGTCCCCCCAGTCCAGTGTGCCTTCTAGTTGAGTTGATGGTATAGGAGGGATTCTGCACTCATAAGGGTAGTGATCTCTGTTGTTTGTTTTTGTGAACCTTGCAAAGATGAGGCAAAACGACGCATGGCGCATGGTGGTGACCTTGCAAAGTTGAGCCATGATGGCGCACGGCGCATGGTGGCAACCTTGCAAAGTTGAGCCAAGATGGCGCCGCATGGTGGCAACCTTGCAAAGTTGAGCCAAAACGGCGCATGGTGGTAACCTTGCAAAGTTGAGCCAAGCTGGCACACGGCGCATGGTGGCAACCTTGCAAAGTTGAGCCAAAACGGCTCATGGCGCATGGTGGTAACCTTGCAAAGTTAAGCCAAGATGGCGCATGGCGCATGGTGGCAACCTTGCAAAGTTGAGCCAAAACGGCGCATAGCGCATGGTGGTAACCTTGCAAAGTTGAGCCAAACGGATGCACGACGCATGGTGGCAACTTTTCTTTTTGGCGGTTCCTTCTGATGGAAGTTTCTTTTCTTGGGATAAGGACAACTGACATGACTGGAGTGTCGCCTGGGGTCGCTGTCTTTTCGGAGATGAACAGTCGCCTTATCAGAACCGTCAGTCGCTTTTCAACCGCCTGTCAGACGCGTGTTGTCCACTTCCCCGAGATTCGAGGCGATGGTTTATCTCTCTTCTGACGTGTCTTCTTTCCATTGGGCGTCTTTCTGTCTTCCTGACGGCCCACTACCCATCGCATTAAATGTTGGCTGTTCTACTCTTTCTTCACTTTTCAAAATTCAAAGTCCCTTTTTCCTCTTATCTTCCCCATATCTCTCCTTTCTTGTTCCTTAGTATCTCCTTCCACTTCTCAAAATTATGTCTACTAGTAGCAATCCTTCGAGGAAGAGGAAACAAAAGCCTCGTAATCCTGCTGGTCCGGATCGTGCAGAAATAAACTGGAAAGAAGAGGAATTCCAAAATCTTGTAGAGATATGGGTTTTCGGCCGGAGTGGGGTGCCTAGTTCCCGACTCAGAATTCGACTGCATTGGATGCTCCTCTTGGGTATTGAACGCTGTATGCTGCTTTCTTTCGTGAAGGTAACTTTCGTCTTCCCATGACGAAGTTCACCGGAGAAGTGCTGACCAACTACGGGCTTCATATTTCTTAGATAAATGCTTTGGGGCTGCCCCGGATTACTCATTTTGAGTTTATATACAGAGCCAACCGTATCGAACCGACTTTCGAGATGTTTAACGTGTTTTATTTCGTGAGTTACACTAGTGGTTTCTATTCTTTCAATTCCCGGCCAGGTGGGGTTAATCCTTGCAGTACTAACCCCCCAAAGAGTCTGCATGACTGGAAGCAGAAGTTCTTCTACATCCGCCGTGGAGTCGTTCCCATCGATATGCATTAACGTGAAGAAGGGGTTCCTCGTGTGAGTGTGTCCATAGATTATGCTAAACAGGAGTGGTACAAGGTGTTGACCCGGAATGTTACCTCTATCACCCAAATCGAAGAGATGGCGCTGGTGGGGGCTGGTATGAGCATGTTCTGGGTCCATCAGAACCCTAAGGGTGTCCTTGTCTATGGCTATCGAGGGAAATGTATTAGTGTTGCTAATTTCTGTTTGTGTTCTTCCTTAACTTCGTCATGCGCTTCCTCATGTTGTTGTGTTTTACAGTAGGGTATAGTTTGTTGAATGTCCTCGATCCTAAGGCTGCTGGTGCCATGGTTGAAGCAATATTACCTGAGGGAAAGCCTGTGTGGTTGGATCAGATAGACTAGACTGAACGGTATCACAGAGAGCATCCTTGGAGATGGCAGGCCGATCTCTACTGGTATCACGGCTTCCGACCCATAGACTAGACTGAACGGTGTTTCCCCGTTACTTGTCTTTAGCATAGTCCTATGGGCCTACAGTATGTTGGGCAACTCATCAACCCATCCTCTTCGCTGCGTTCCCAGCTGCGCCTTGATACAGTCCACGATACTTTTGTTCACTGCTTCGACTTGACCATTTCCTTGCGGTTGTGCCACCGAGGAAAAGGTGTGTTCTATGTTCAGCTCCTTGAACCAATTTTGGAGATCTTCGGCAGCGAAATTTGTTCAGCTCGTTCTTTGGGCACATTGTTTTCGGGGCATGCCTCTGACAACCACTGCATTTTCTCAGGACTTTGACTGCATCCAGGTGCATCCCTGGCCAGTAATAACCCGTGTTCATTACTTTCGCTACCACCATTCTTGGACCGGCATGAATGCCGCAGATGCCCTCATGTACTTCGCGGATCAAGTAATTTGCGTATTCTGGATCTACATATCTTAGCAAACAAGTGTCGAAACCTCTTTGAACTTAAAATGAAAAACGATAAGTAGCTCTATTAAGGATGTATCGGTAGGCTCACAATCATTTTAAAGTGTGCAGGGAGATATAAA
Source organism: Helianthus tuberosus (assembly GCA_030545235.1). Taxonomy (NCBI): domain Eukaryota; kingdom Viridiplantae; phylum Streptophyta; class Magnoliopsida; order Asterales; family Asteraceae; genus Helianthus; species Helianthus tuberosus. Next base: position 30,264 of record JARYGA010026605.1, read on the forward strand.
CATAAAGAACTGAAGACCACGTGAGAACCGCTCATTGGCATATGGTCTTGGTACCGAAATTTTGTTTGATAGATTGTCGAGGTTCTAAGATACGTGGTCTTTATGTTGTTTATCATCTGGGTATCATGGCTGTTTCTTTTACCGAAAACAACAGGACGTAAGTCTAGAACTCCCATGATATCATACATACGTGTACATACTATACATATATGTATATAATACATGCTGCATACAACCATCAATAAATGATAAAAATATCACAGTCACCCCCGAGTAAGTGATTCTACATCACATCTATCATCCGAGAGTTAAGTTCGTCTCTTTGTCGGTACGATGGTACTAACCTGTTCAAGGACTTACTCTCATGCCCTGCATGCATTGAATATCAAGTTCCTCATAAATAAGTGATTTTATCACATAGGGTATGTATTCGTCCTCAAATAAGTGAGTATCTCATATCATATACGTTAAAACAGATGATAAATGGTATACTCACCAGTAAGATGAACTCTCGTGCATACCTTGATACGAGAATGTGCTGTGAGTGGATGAACACATGTCGGTAAGTATAAATCATACCTTAACGTATCCCCAAGTCATATGATTACATCTGATTGTTGAGTTTAAGTGGACAACAATATCGATAATTGTTATAGGATGCTTATCTAAATGTTAACTATTTGAACAACAAGTGTGTTTTGGCATGACCGTACACTGATATATTCTCTTACCCTCGAAACTCGCAAAAAGAATGTCTGTAAATTTTTATTTATTGCTTTCCGTCTTTACATTTGGAAAATTCAAAAATACCAAAAAGATTTTAGGTGTGTTTTAATATAAACTTTATAAAAGCCAAAAAGATTTTGCTTCTTTCTTATTTTTGATTGACCTATGTTGGAACTCGAATCTATCCCACCTAAAGCCTAATTAAAAGCCTAAAACAATTACATCTTCATAATGGTCGAAGTTGACAAGTTTTGAAAGTTAAAGAACTAAAATTGAACAATTTTGAAACTTTCAAAATGTTGTTGGTTGGTAATTGATTGAGAGTTGGTCTCATGTGTGTCGTCTGTTAATATTGTTTGAAATCAACTCTTAGTGAGATTTTCATCTGAAAAATTCTCTAAGATTGATTAAATCATTAGAGGTTGTTCTCATTATGCGTTTAGCTCTGTTGTGTGTGCAGATGTGACACTCAAACCAGCTAATGGCAAAGAGAAAGTGTCAGATGACAAGATGTGGAGTGACGACATGACATGGATGCAATTAGTGGATCAAGATGATTAAGTTGTAGCTGACCACTCATCAACACCATAAGGATCTGATCAAAGCTTCACGAGCAACATTCAAGGGGGAGTTTGTTGATGCACCTCCTGATTATGACATGTGAAGACTTTTTGAAGATCCTACAACGTGAAGAACGAACCATCCCCAGCAACATGCAAGGGGGAGTTTATTGATGCACTTTTGTGTGGATATGCCTAGGTTCGGTTCACGATCAACGTCGCGACATTCCTTCGTCGTGCGACTAGAAGAATGACACACGAAACACGAAAACACGAGATCGGCATGATAGACGAATGATGACATCATCATGATGTCATCATGTCATCAATATAAAAGAAACATTAAGTTGGATCGAAATAGATATTGGCAGCACATGGGACTCCATGTGTATTATGATATTATATGTCATTTCAATAAATGAGGACCATATCTATTTCAATAACTTGTATGTTCAAGTCTATTTCAATTATCTGAAGGTTATTTTGATAAGGACATCATCAAATGGTTATTTCGATGAAGACATGTCCAATTGTATTTCGATACACTATACTCTATTTCGATGTATAAGCTTGTGTCCAGCTATGTTTCATTGTGTTTCATTTCTATTTGTTCTGTTTTGATGTTTGTCTCTCGTATGGACTATAAATACCGGAAGACTTCTATGTTTCTAAATAGAGAGCACACCAGAGAGTTTGAGAGCATTCTTGTTAAATCTGTAATGTTACTCTGCTGAAATCAATATAGTGAATGTTTTAAGCGAAATCGTTGTTGTATTGATTGTGTTCTTTGCTTCGATTTGCATACAAACTTCGATTCCGTACTTGTTTGTGTGTTCACCAACAAGAAATAGGTTCTCGAGATCCTCCTTTAGGGACCTACAGTCATCCCTAAAAGACCGATCCAGGTTTTAACATCTCAAATGAGATTCTGACCATTGATCAACAAAATGATCGGGTGCTTGGTGTTATATCTTGATTTCTCGCCCCACAGTTATAGTTTATCATTTACTATTGTGCGTATGCCTCAAGTATATTTAACAGTTTTTAATAACAAAATAAAATGATTTTATACATAGAAATGTTTAGGGGAAATTGGATCAAAATTTACTTCCTAAAAAAGGTAAAATGAATAACAAGCGCATTGTCTCAACTGTGACATCTGTGTATTTTAACCCTTGTACTATTTCGAACAACTTGTATTTAATAAAATATGGTGTTTTAATTTCAATATTTGTTTAATTATTGTGACATTTACACGTTTTCAATCATTGTTCAATTCCGAGCTTTCAAACCTGTTCTGGAAGTGAAATCATAAACCGTTACGTAAACATAATCAGTTTAACGCGACGTACACTCCGGAATAGTGACATAAGCCAAACATACCCTAAATACCCTTTACATAACTTAGAAATAAGTTTCGAAGGATTCGGTATGGCAAAAACATGTTTATTTGAACTTTAGAACTATTTACGACAAAACTGCGAAACGAACGTTGGTGACCGCCCGGATAATATTTAAATCCTAAAAATATTCTGTTATGATTAAAATTTTGTTTTTAATTATGTTCATGTTGAAAAATAAAATAAAACACTTAAAAACGTTATTTTCCAAGTGTAAGCGCGTACCGCGTATTACTAAGTAACCCAGTGCTTCTACTGCAAAACGCAGACAACGCAGCCAGTCTCGGCAACTGAACTTTATTTCAGTAATATTTTGGCATGATTATTTTTATAGAATAATAAAATAATTTAGAACGCCATAAACCGGGATTTAAACGCTAGATAAAATACCCGGTATCCAGTTAAATACCTGCTTTTCACCATTGTGAGTTATATATATATGTAAAGATGCATGGTATGTGAGTATGGGTGTAGGTGGCGGCCTTAGATGCCACCATCTTTCCACTTCTCTAACCTACTTGACAAGTGTTGTGTCTAAATCTTTTATAAATCTTCCAATATCTTTTTATAATCCTCCAAGATCTTCATCATATCTTCACAACTCACTCAACACTCCAAATCCTCACTCTCTCTCTCTCCCAAAACCGTAAGCACCCACCACCACTCCCATCTTCATCTTCAACCTTGTTCTTGAAGAATCCAACTCCATTTCAAGCAAACTTCAAGTTGGTGTGAAGATCCAAAGGAGTTTCCAAGGTGTTTTCAAGTGATTTCAAGCTCCATATCATCAAAATCTCATCAACAACTTACTTGAATCTTGAAGGTATAAAGTTTATGTTTAAATCATACTCTTGATTCTTGGTTGTTCTTGATGATTGGAAGTTTCTCTTGAATCTTTGAATTTTTCACAAACTTGAAATCTAAAAAGAAATGGGTCTTGATACAAAATAAAAATGGTGGTGCATATGTGTGTATATAACCGTAAATATATAATTATATATATATATATATGTGTGTATGAGATTTGAGTTTGATTCTGGATAAATACTTGTTTAAGTTGTTGTTTGTTCTTGAATGATAGTTAAAATGCAAGTGTTTGATGATTGGTGTATGATATGATAAATGTTCAAATAAATCAGCAAATAAACATGAATAAATCACATGTTTGATGCATCTAAACTCATATGAAAAGATGATGATATGATAGTGTGCTTTAGACACTTGTACATGAGAATACATGTTGATTTAAAGCTCAAGAAATGATAAAAAAATGATTGTATGACAAAAATGTTTTAGAACAGTTAATAAACACTAAAAATAACTTTTATTTGGTATATTATAATGGCATGAAACTTTGTCATAGTTTTGATAGCTTTGGATGTTGTACATATAGCTTAGAAAGTGGTAAAATATGTGAAATTTGCATGATTTATGTGCTTTATGTGAGACCTGCACTATCATGAGTATAACCATTATTTTATTCAGTAAAAAACATGGATTATGTTAAAATATCAAGTCGTTTTGATTTGGGATGGTTAGGGTAACGTTTGATGCAAAACTATGCGGTAAAACGGTTAAAAATCGGCTTTTCGGAGGATTTTCATAAAACTGTTTTAGATCAGTAAATAAAGTAAATAAACTGATATTTTTTATGTAAAAATAAGTATTTTAACTTATATTAAGTTTACTTGGTGTTTGGTTAGTCATACGTGACTTCCGACGCCCAAAAACGTTACCGAATCGCTAAAATACGTGTTTTTCAACATACACTATAATGAGTTGTTCATGGGTAAATTTTAATGTGTTATGTGTTTTATAATATGTGTATGATGACATGTTTATAGTTGACAAGATTATGTGTGTTACGATATTTATATTATGTCACAAAAAGTATATATTACGACGCGCAAATCGTAGATATATTGCTTATAACATGATGCACCACCATTTTAAAATATATATGAACTCATATATATATATATATATAAACACCAATATAATCAAAAATAATAACTTTTCGAGAAATCTCAAGGTTATGTGAAAATTCTAAGTATCGGAGAAACCTATGTATTTTGTGGGTTTTTGATTATTAAATCATTCTTATTTAATTTAGCACGAATAAACAATTTGAGGGATTGTGTTAACATATAAAAACGCACCCAAATGTGAGTACATAGATCCCCTCTTTTTACATGTCTTGTGGTAACTATGTGAGTACATAGTTCCCCTATTTTACTGCTTTCGATTGTTTTGGGGTGATTCATATGTATCAAAACGATTTCGACGATGATTTCAAAAACGATTAAGATGGTTTATACTAAATTAATAATGATTTCGACAATGTGAACGAACTTGTTGGTTGTAGTTACATAACGAACGACATTCATTAATTTTGGCCGAACCGACCAGTTTTAGGTTATGGTACCACAGGATCTGACAAATCCCGTTATCAGACTGCACCCATGGTTATGTGTGGGTTAGGTAGGTAACGACTAAATATGTGATTGTTAACTTACCCTTTGGTGGTTTGTTAATGCGAGAAGCGAGATAGTCGAGTCACGAAGGTTTGAATGTTATTAGCGAGACGACCAAAAATAGTTTTCACAATTAACACGAGGATGATTCAAACGACTTAAACGAGTTAATAATGATGTCACTTAATGACGTTTTCAAAAGGATATAAACCATACGAGTTTTATTAACGAGTTAATACGAGATGTTTTACAATTTGGCTTACTAAAACAAATGTTTTTTGGGTTAAGAATCATGGCTACGAGGTTTTATAAATTATAACCCGCTTGATTTGAGTTAGTTAATTATGTTGCAATATTATACTCTTATCAAAACAAGGTCTTTATTAAGGTACTGCAACATGTAAACTAGCCATGAATCCGATACTCTTATTAAACCTATGTACTCGCCAGCTTTTCTTTGCTGACTTTGTTTTTACATATGTTTCAGGTGATGTTGCTTAATGTTGATTGCTAGGATGCATGAGTCATATAGGATCTGGACGAGGCCTTAGTGACATAATGACAATGATAGTCGATATATAACATGTTTGTTTCATGCTAAAACAATGTAAATTACTTAATGAATAAATAAAACGAAACTCTTTTGTATCCATGGTTGTGAAACAATAATTCTGTTACAACACTCCCCGACGTTTCCGCCACGATTTGTTGTTTTATGTGGTCGGGGTGTGACAGAAGAGTTGGTATCAGAGCCAATGGTTATAGGGAATTAGGTTATTAGTAATGCTTTGACCTAGACTATAACTTTCTAGGACCCCAACGCAAGTTGATTTACGTTTAGATTTAAAAAAAAAACAAAACCGTCACCTACCCTTAGGTGATAACCGCAACGAGAACACAAAATCCGAATCTGCTTCGAAAATTAATCATCCATTCTAGGATGATTGATTACTAGGTTTTGAACCCTCTGTTATAAGGTTTTGAACCCTTCCAGTTTGACTCATTTTGGCTTAGTGCCTTCTGAGTTTTCAAAATCTCGTCAAAGTTTGGGTCTAAATAATGTGAACACGTGCAAACTGGAAGAGTGAATGCCTGTACCCTGAGTTTTCTGTCTAAGGCTAGAGTGTTCGTACAAATCCACATAATCGGACCAGTCACTCTTACCTGGGAACTCTTGGGGTGAGTGTTCACTTATAGGCGAATATGTCTTCGCGATACATTATTTTGACTCATTACTTTGATTAGTCACTGCGTGTCGTTTGTTTGTTCGAGGTAACGAACAAATGATCGCCTTCCTTATGTTTCGTCGATATTTTCAATACCTCTTTTGTTTTTCCTAACTATCGACCTCACTCATTTATGATATTTCCTTGTTAGACAATGCCTCCTCGACGTGATGCACTGTTAGGATCGGAGGCTCTCATGATTGTGTTTGTTTGTATGTTTTGAACAATTAGTGAATATGAAAACATGTGAAGTGCAGCGGAAATGAATAACAAACTTTGTAAACACAATCAAAGGAGAAAATAGTTTGATAAACATTTGCTTCTCATAGAGTCAAAAGATTACAGACCTGCTTACAAACTAAGCTCCCCCTCAGCCTGATACCCCAAGGTTGGATTGCACAAGATGAAAGGATTAGACATGAGGAGAAGAACTCGCTCAGTCAATCAAATGTAACAGTACAGGGTACTGTTACATTTATAGGCAAACCAAACCACTGAGGTATCTCAGCTGACGTCACCATGAAAGCGACGTCTAACAGCCTAACAACTTGTATCTACTGTCCTTACACAAACATTGCTAACCTAACCACTGACTATACATAAAACAAATAATTCACTAAACAGCTGCTCTCCCTTTATGTCAGTGCTTTACTCAAGGTTGATCAGTCCTTGACTTGGCAGTGCTTTATCATCAGTAGATAGGACCAGCAGTGTTGGATACTTCAGGGTTTTGGTCAGCAGTTGAAAGGGCAGCAGCAGTTGTATGTGGACAGTGAATAGAGACCATCAGTTGTTATAAATCACTTTCAAGGGGAAAGCTTTATGTAAACTGCTGCTTATTGTGAATCCACTGTTGTGACCAGGTTTTGGCTTTACATTATCTGTTCCTCTGGTAGGGTTCAATCCCAACAATCTCCCCCTGGAACAGATAATGCCAAAACCTGTCATTATTTTGGATCTTTATTACTCATCAAAAGTTCCCTTGCTTTTCTTTTAAATTCTTCTTCAAATTCCTTGGAACTTGTGTCATCTTCATCCCGGCATAGTGTAAGTTCAAGGAGATCCTGCAAATCTTGAACACTAAGGCCTAGTGCTTCTTTCCTTGATATATACTTCACCTCTCCATTGGATCTGACCAGAGTCAATACGTGGGTCTTTTGATCAGAGAGCCACTTTAGTACTTTTAAACCCAATGGATTTCTTGGGAGAGATTTATTTGAAGATGAGCTTTGAGATATTTGCCTTGAGAAGACTTGCAGACTTTCAGACATTCTTTTGAAAGCCATTTCTATGACATCATTTGCTGCAGCTATATCTTCTGCAGTTTCTCTTTCAATCAGCTCCTGCCTTTCAATGTCTGTCATGTCTGTTGAAGTGTCTAATGATGCAGGTTTGGTGAACATCCCTTTTAAAAGGTTTTGAAGTTTTTCTGAGCTCTCTTCTTTTAGATCCATTTTCATGATGGATTCTGTGAAGTACTCAACTTCCTTTTCTTTAACCTCTTCACTGGTCAACTGTTCTTTTTCTTCTTGGTTTGTCACAAAAGTAGACCGGAACAGTGTTTTGAGGTTTTCTATCTGCTGTTCAAGCTTCATTCTTTGTTCATGCTTCTTTGAGGTGCTTGAAACAGTTATCTTTCTTTTCTTTAGCCTTTCATAGGCTTCATCAGTCTGCTGTTTTGACCATTTTGATATGGCTTCAGCAGTATCCATTTTTGCATCCACCAGCTCTTTTTTCTTTCTCTTATACTCAGCAGTTAGGTCAGCAATGAGCTTTTTGTATTTTTTCCAGTTTGGAGCATTCTTCTTCTTTGTAGGATCATTCTTAATTTTCTCAATCCTTTCTGCCTCACGCTTAAGAGCGACTACTGGCCATTCTTTGAACTGTTGTTCTTCAGCAGGATAGAATTTCTCTTTCATGATGTAGGCTAGATATTGTTTTCTTAACTCTTTCTTTTGATCAGCCTTTTCTTTGTTTAGGTCTTGTGCAAAATCTTCTATCTGCTTTACTTTTGTGAAGTAGAACTCCAGTCTTTTAGCAATGCCATCTTCGCTTAACCGTTCTTTTTCACTCTCAACTTTAGCTCTTAGTCTTGCTTGCCGTGCCTTGATTTTGAGGTAATCATCCATATCATCTGGTGGCATGTAGCCTATGAGTGAGAAGAACCTTCTTTTTTAAGGATCTTCTTCTGTATAGAATTGCCTCATCTCATTTTTGATGGCTTCAAGCTCCAGTGGATATTGTGCAGCATTAGGATCATGTATACCCTCATCGGCAGAGATTGGCTTTCTTTTTCTTTTGAAGAGCTTTGGTTGTGATGTAGGAAGAATGAGAGCAGTGGTGGATGATTGACTAACAGCTGTTGAAACAACTGGTGTCTCAACATCTGTTGTCATTACAACTGCTGATATGTCAACAGTTGTCTTCTGCTTTTGAGCAGGGGATGGAAGTGGTGAGGTAGTTTTTGATGGTGGTGATGGTGGTGGTGAGTCATCATCTGATATGAGATTCCTTCTCCTTTTTAATGTAGAAGGAGCAGATGATGTTTTGGATGAATCAATGGTTTGAGATTGTATAGCAGTGGTTTGTGATTGTGATTGACTGACAGTGGTTGAAACAACTGGTGTTTCAATCACTGTTGTCATTATAGCAGATGTTGTAACATCTGCTGTCTTCTGCTTTATGGCAGGAGGCAGTGGTGGTGATATGATTGTAGATGAGGATGGTGGTGGAACAGTGGTTGTAATGGTGTGTGATAGAGTGGTGTGTGTTGAAAGTGTGTGTGTTGATGAAATGACAGTTGTTTGGCTACTGACAGTAGTTTTTGTAACTTCTGTTGTATCAGCTGTATGACATTTCGTGGGAGGTGGTTTAGATGTTTGCTTTGCTTGCTCAGGTTCAACATACAGGCCATGTTCTATTCCCTTCTTCTTCATTTGCTTCATTATCTCCCCCTTTTTGGCATTATCTGCAAGGGGGTCATCAAAGAACAGCAATGTTGAAGGAGCTTTGCCAGTGGTAGTTTGGATGCTGGCCTTAATAGCCTTGATATCTGCTTGAGTATCCTTGAACCTTGATTCCACCATATTGGTCAGCATTTGTATATGCATTTCATGCTGCTGATCAGCCACTTGTTTTTGTCTTTCAAGCATAGGTTGAAAAAGATTCCAGAGCTCATTTGCAGCAAGTGCTTGTTGTGGAGCAGGTGCTTGAGGTGGAACAGCAGTGGATTGTGCTTTCTGAGCTTTTAAAATCTCTTGCACCATCTCCTTTATTTCAGAAACTGATTCTTCAAAGCAGTGGTTATATCAATGTGTGACTTATGAACAGAGTCCCAAAAATCACCCATTGATGCCCCTTGTTCTTGGTACTGGGGACTTCTTTCTTCAGCACTCGATAAACCTTTGATGGTACCAGTGGTTAGATCCAACTCACTGGTGGTTACCGAAGTTGCCATGGAAGAAATTGCCTTCAAGGGAGTCTTACTTATGAAACAACTGTCCAACTGAGGATCTATTGATCCACCAGTTGTAGTTGCTGCTCCACTTGATCTACCACCGAGAGTTACTTGTAACTCAGGGGGTGTAACCTCCTCAATTGTTGCTGGGATAGCAGGAGTAGTAGCATCAGACCCAGTCACCTGTGGGGGTATACTCTCAGTGACAGGTGATAGAGAGGAACTGGTTTGTGTCTGAGCTATAGCAGCTGCATGCAACAAAGGTAGCATGGATTGTGGCATTATTATTGGTGAGGGGATGGGAGTTGAAAGAGACATGTCCTTGGGATCAGGACTGTGGAAGATAGAGCCAAGTGGATCTAGAGCTTCATAATTTGGTGTCCCTGTGAATACAACCTGATCCTTTTGTGAGGATGCAGGAGGAGTTTTAGGCATGGGTTGAGATCTTTCTTCCAACTGCTGTGAGGAAGTAGCAGCAGTGGTTTGTGGTGACTTTTGTGTTGTCACAGGCATTTCCTCTGGGATCTCATCTTCCAGAGTTGCCTTTGTTTTGGGTTTGGTGGGTTTTCTGGATGTTTTTCTTTTGGTCTTTTTGGTGATATCAGGTGTGGGTTTCAAAGCAGTGGTTGTGTTGCTTTGATCACCTGGAGCAGTGGGCTCAGCAGCTGATACCTGAGGAGCAGTTGTAACCGCTAAAATCTGCTCAGGTACCCCTGCTTTTGTTTTTATTGGTGCCAACATTCTAGTGAATGTTTCAGGTGTCAAGCTTTTTATTTAAAAATAGACACCTTGTTTAAGTAAATTTTCATTTTTCTTATCAAATTTTTGTAAAAAATAATAACTCAAAAATCTTGGAAACAACAAAAATGCTTTACTTTCAACGTTTTTCACCATGTCATTGAAAATATCCTGGGAGTAGTTGTAGTCCTTACTATTCAAAATAGCGTAACCCAGGCATTGAATTTTCAATGGTATTTCGTTAAAAGATGTTGTTTTATTCGAAACACACATCAGAAAATGTATGAAATAAAAATCTGGGAGCAGATGGAAAATAACCCTTTTGTTGGGTATCTACCTTTGACTGTTCTGCATAGCCCCTTTTCAGAAAATCAGCTTTTAACTCGTTTTTGTCAAAGGAAGCTTTACCTTTCTGATCATCGAGTTTGAAGATTTCTGATAGTGATTGCGGAGTGATTTGAATCGCCGTACCCTGTATCGAGGAGTTAATGGCTACTACTTTATCATCTTGTTTTTCAAGCGTAGCATTTTTCCAGAACTCTCTCTGGGTTTGCAGATATATGGGGGCGTCTATTGTCAACAAAGTTTTGTACTTTGATGTAGATATGGTGTCGAGAATGGAATCGAAGGTATGGTTGTTTGTGGGTTTTGTGAGTAAACCCAAATAGTTGTGAGATTGTTTGTATGGTATCTCGATGGGTTCTTCGGCCGTTTGAGCGACCTCTTTGGAAGGTGGTGGTGATTTAGGTTTTGATTTTGATTTCGACTTTGATTTTGTCATTTTTGCGGAGAAGAATGAAGAATGATTTTGAAGATTTTGAGAAGAAGGGTTGGAAACTGCTTTCTGAAGAGAATTTTGGAATTCAATTCGACAGTGTAAAACCCTGTTTGGGGGTTTAGGGCAGGGTTTTATTTAGGAAAAAATGATTGCTGATGTGGCAGCGGTTATTACGATCTGAGGGCTAAAAACTGACCACGTGTCAAACACTGATGAAATGGATGAAATATGGAGAACAGTTGTTTTAAGGGCCACTGACGTATCAAGCATCAATGGTTACAACGGTAAAAATTGTGGGCAGTGGATGATTTTTACTATCAGTGGATAGCATATCAATGGATAAGACACTGATTTTGAACATCAGTGCTTTTCAAGAAAATGAGGGATCAGTGGTTAACTTTCAGCAGTGGACAGTGTTTAGAGATCAGACGTTGGAGCAAAACAGTGGTTAGGGTAAATGGTCCAGATCTGAAGAACAAGTGTTTCAGCAACAGTTTTGAAAATTTTCATTCAAGGTTTTGCCACATGTCAATTTTGAAAGACAGTGGTTTGGTACCCCAGATGATGAAAACTTTTTGCTAAGGCAACTCATTTTAGTTTAATATTCAATTAAAACATGAGTACCCTAGTAATTCAAGCACAGTTTGCAATCAACCTTTGATAAAAATTTTAGAGCAAAACTGAGTATGACATGATCTTGACAAATGTACCATTTTCTTTTGACCTATTTATGAGGACAAAAATACCATCAAAAATAAGGTATTACATCCTGACAGGAACTGAAACTATTGCCAACAAAAACAAGCAAAAGTTCCAAATATATTATTCCAAAAAAATGAACAATATATCCTGATTATTCAAGAAAATCCTTTGAACAACAAAAAAATAGTTAAAGGATTTTCTGAGAATAGCATCAAAAAGGATTTGGTATAATTTCAATAGAGTACATAATCACATCATTCTCAAGTTATTGAAAATGGTCAGTGTTTTGACTGCAGTGGTAGAATACTTTGAAAACATTTTAACCACTGCTTGGTACCATTTTCTTTGTCAGTTGATTGCAAACATGAGGACACAAGGACACATGAGTTTTGAAGATCCTGTTATAGATCTAGTTACTATGTGATGATTTTGAAAATTTGTCTAGTCCTTTTGTAAGTTCAATCACTGGGAACACTAATGTCACCTGAACTTTCTTGAACCAATGAGCACAAACAGTTGCTTAATGACCATTATTACCCCAAGTTTTTGACTCTTAAATGTTTTAAGTTTATACTCTTCTCTTCTGAATTCAAAAGTTTTGAGATAAACACACTTTAGAGTTTTTGTGAATATTAGTCCAAAATCACTTTGCAGTAATGTTTTGAGAGACTTGGTCATGTTTTCATAACTTTTTCAACCAATCTCACACTACATATGATACGGACTATGTTGACCCTTGATTTTCTTAATGTATTATTAACAGAGTTGATTTGTTCCTTTTGAGGATCTCAACCTGTTTTCAACACATAAGATCTGAATGACTAAAGTCTTAATTTCCCTCTTTTTATGTTAACAAAACAACAATGTTTTTATGAACATAGGTTTTGTTAATCTGAGGTTTGTACTTTAGTGTTTAATGAAAACATCACATATTACACAACAACAATTGAGATCAATTTAGAAAATAGAAATGGTCTCATAGTTTAACAGATATAGTTTCAGATCTAGAAACCATGAGTGTATTATGCATGAAATCACTTGTTGTGTGAAATTTGTGTGTCATATGACATCTTGGTTGATTTACAGAGTTTTTGAATAACCATTTTGAACATGATTTACTCGATACTCTGTTTTTCAACAAAATACAACCAACCTTAGTATCAATGAATTTTGAGCCGAACTGTTATGTCAATTTGACTGTTAAATCGAAATTGACTGTCCAGGCTCTGATACCAATTGTTAGGATCGGAGGCTCTCATGATTGTGTTTGTTTGTATGTTTTGAACAATTAGTGAATATGAAAACATGTGAAGTGCAGCGGAAATGAATAACAAACTTTGTAAACACAATCAAAGGAGAAAATAGTTTGATAAACATTTGCTTCTCATAGAGTCAAAAGATTACAAATCAAAACAAAATATTACAGACCTGCTTACAAACTAAGCTCCCCCTCAGCCTGATACCCCAAGGTTGGATTGCACAAGATGAAAGGATTAGACATGAGGAGAAGAACTCGCTCAGTCAATCAAATGTAACAGTACAGGGTACTGTTACATTTATAGGCAAACCAAACCACTGAGGTATCTCAGCTGACGTCACCATGAAAGCGACGTCTAACAGCCTAACAACTTGTATCTATTGTCCTTACACAAACACTGCTAACCTAACCACTGACTATACATAAAACAAATAATTCACTAAACAGCTGCTCTCCCTTTATGTCAGTGCTTTACTCAAGGTTGATCAGTCCTTGACTTGGCAGTGCTTTATCATCAGTAGATAGGACCAGCAGTGTTGGATACTTCAGGGTTTTGGTCAGCAGTTGAAAGGGCAGCAGCAGTTGTATGTGGACAGTGAATAGAGACCATCAGTTGTTATAAATCACTTTCAAGGGGAAAGCTTTATGTAAACTGCTGCTTATTGTGAATCCACTGTTGTGACCAGGTTTTGGCTTTACATTATCTGTTCCTCTGGTAGGGTTCAATCCCAACATGCACAATCTTTTACTGCTGAAGAAGTCACAGCCTTTGTCTCTCAGCAAATGGCTGCTGTGCTTCCAGGCGTTGTGACCCAAATCCACGAGCTATACAACAACGATAATAATAATAACAATGCACAATGTAATTTCAAGAATTTCAATTCTGCTAAGCCGCTAAAGTTTTCTGGGTCACAAGGAGCAACTGCGCTCCTTCAATGGTTCGAAGTATCGAGAGCACATTCAGACATGTGCAATGTTCGGATGGGCGTAAGGTTGAATTTGCATCAAGTGTGTTTGAGAAGCGTGCTCTTACGTGGTGGAACGGAGTGATGCGCGATAGGGGTGCCGAAGTGGCATTGGCACAAACATGGGAAGAGCTTCGAGCTCTCATGATGAAAGAGTTTTGTCTCCGTCATGAAATTCGAGCTTTGGAACGAGAGTTTGACGATCTAAAGAAAGATGGGGGAGAACACCGTGCGTATACGGATCGATTTGAGGAACTCAGTCTTTTGTGTCCTACTATGGTTACCCCGTTGGAGAAAGCGATAGAGAGGTATATCGATGGTTTACCCGATTCCATACAGGATATTGTGACTGGCGTTAATCCTACTACTGTTCGTCACGCGATCGAGTTATCTGCTACCCTGACTGAGTCGCAAGTCAGGAAGGGTAAACTTACCTGTAAGGGTGATAAGAAGAAGTCGACCGAATCTGTCAAGGAAAAGGGTAAGGGTAAGAAAGGTGAGTCGTCGAAGAAGTCGAGAAAGCGAAAGGGTGCTCAGAACTTTGCAGTTACTACTCAGAACCCTCAGAACCCACCAGCTCAACCGCCTGCAAAGAAAGCGTATGCTGGTACCGCACCTCATTGTGCTCGCTGCAACGATCATCATGTTGCACAACAAGCTTGTAAGCAATGCACAACGTGCGGTAAGCTTGGGCATCTGGCAAACATCTGTCGTTTGGGTCAGAATCAGATTGTTCAGAATCAAGCTCCAGTTTAGGGGAATGCTGTTAGATTCCCACCGGGTTTATGTTTCAATTGTGGAGAGTTTGGTCACTTCCGCAACAACTGGCCGAGGTTGGCGAATGCAAATGCGAATCCGAACGCTAATGTCAACGCGAATGCGAATCCCGCTCGTGGACGAGCATTCAATCTGAATGAAAACGAGGCTCGAGTTGACAACCTCATTGTCAATGGTACGTTTCTTGTTAACAATCGACCTGCATCTATTCTTTTTGATTCTGGTGCCGATATAAGTTTTGTTTCATTATCTTTTGAACCTTTGCTTGCGATACCTAGAACTAAACTGAGGAAACCCTTATCTGTCGAAGTTGCTACTGGTAAACCTCTTGTTCTCGATTATGTTATTCGTGATTGTAAGTTAAACCTTGATAACCATCTTTTTCCCATTGACCTCGCGCCGATGCAACTTGGGAGTTTCGATATTATCGTGGGGATGGATTGGTTAACCAAACATCATGCTGAGGTGGTTTGTTTCGATAAGATTGTTCGTATTCCTCTTCCGTCTGGCGATGTTCTAGAAGTTCGTGGCGAGAAGCCATCTGGTGGTTTGAAGCTTATGTCGTGTACAAAGGCCCAAAGTTATTTGCAAAAAGGATATGTTTCTTTCCTGGCACATGTCACCAAGGAGAAAGGCAAGAGCAAGAGTATTCAGGATATTCCGATTCTTCGGGATTATCCAGAGGTGTTTCCCGATGAACTGCCTGGTTTGCCTCTAGTTCGTCAAGTCGAGTTTCATATTGACCTTGTACCCAATGCCAACCCGATTATGAAAGCACCTTATCGTCTTGCACCGTCGGAGATGCAAGAGTTATCGAAACAGCTTCAAGAGTTGTCTGATAAAGGATTCATCCGTCCGAGCTTTTCGCCTTGGGGAGCTCCTGTCCTCTTTGTGAAAAAGAAAGATGGATCTTTTCGAATGTGTATCGATAATCGTGAGCTTAATAAGCTTACCATCAAGAATCGATATCCCCTACCTAGAATTGATGATCTCTTCGACCAGCTGTAAGGTGCTTCATGCTTTTCCAAGATCGATCTACGATCTAGGTATCATTAACTTCATGTACTCGAAGAAGATATTCCCAAAACCGCATTCCGTACGAGATATGGGCACTACGAGTTCACTGTCATGCCTTTTGGTTTGACAAATGCCCCAGCTATCTTCATGGACTTAATGAATAGGGTTTGTAAACCTTATTTAGATAAGTTCATCATTGTGTTCATCGACGATATTCTCATTTATTCAAAGTCTCGAGCTGACCACGAGCAACACCTTCGTTTGACCTAGGAACTTCTGAAGAAGGAACAACTTTTTGCTAAAATCTCCAAGTGTGAATTTTGGCTTAGAGAAGTTCAGTTTTTGGGTCATATAGTCAACGAGCAGGGTATTCATGTAGATCCATCCAAGATAGCTGCTATTAAGGATTGGAATACACCGACGACACCTACATAGATTCAATCATTTCTTGGTCTTGCTGGTTATTATCGTCGATTCATTTCTAATTTCTCAAAGATCGCGGTTCCACTCACTGCTTTGACTCTGAAAAATAAGCCTTTTGAGTGGGGACCTAAGCAAGAAGAAGCGTTTCAAACGCTGAAACGGAAGTTCTGTGATGCTCCTGTTTTATCTCTATCTGAGGGAAACGATGATTTTGTTGTCTATTGTGACGCGTCGAATCTAGGACTTGGTTGCGTTCTTATGCAATGAGGTAAAGTCATAGCTTATGCGTCTAGACAGCTGAAAATTCACGAGAAGAACAATACGACTCATGATCTTGAATTAGGAGCTGTGGTTTTCGCACTTAAAATCTGGAGACACTACCTCTATGGAATGAAGTGTGTGATTTTCACAGACCACAAAAGTCTCCAGCATATTCTCAATCAGAAGGAGCTGAACATGAGGCAACGACGTTGGGTAGAACTTCTAAACGACTACGACTGCGAAATTCGCTACCATCCTGGTAAGGCGAATGTCGTAGCCGATGCGCTTAGTCGAAAGGAACGAGTCAAGATTCATTCTGTTCGAACTCTATCTGATCTTCAATCTCGTGTCCTTCAAGCTCAACGATCTTGTGTGATCAAAGACTTATTGAAATATGAGCTACAGCTTCAACTCGAACTTAAACTCGAAACGAAGGACGATGGGTTGCTATATTTCAAGGATCGTTTGTGAATTCCGAAACAAGACGATCTTCACACCTTGGTAATGGACGAATCTCACAAGTCTCGATATTTTATCCATCCTGGTGCTGATAAAATGTATAAGGATCTTCGTACTCAGTTCTGGTGGCCTGGTATGAAGAAGGATGTTGCCTTGTATGTATCGAAGTGCCTAACTTGTCTCAAAGTCAAGGCTGAACATCAACGACCTTCTGGTTTGCTTGTACAACTAGAGATACCGGTTTAGAAGTGGGAGAACATTGCAATGGATCTCATCACTAAGTTACGGTGTACATCTAAAGGTCACGATGCTATTTGGGTTGTTATCGATCGATTAACGAAATCAGCTCATTTTATACCGATTTGCGAGGACCTATTTGCTGATAAACTTGCAAATATTTATGTTGATGAGATTGTATCATGGCATGGTGTTCCTTTGGATATCATTTCCGATCGTGATGCTCGGTTTTCATCTCATTTTTGGAAAACCATGCAATTTGCGTTGGGAACCCAACTGAATCTAAGCACTGCTTATCATCCCCAAACAGATGGACAATCTGAGAGAACGATTCAAACTTTGGAGGATATGCTTAGGGCATGCGTGATAGACTTTGGTGGTAATTGGGATTCTCATCTTCCACTGATCGAGTTCTCTTACAACAACAATTATCATGCTAGTATTAATATGGCACCATTCGAAGCTCTCTACGGTCGAAAATGTCGTTCACCTGTCTGTTGGAATGAGATTGGTGAAGCTCAGCTTACTGGACCTGAGCTCATTCTGGAAACAACAGACAAAATCAAGAAAATCTGTGATAATCTTGTGACAGCTCGAAGCCGTCAAAAGAGTTATGCGGATATGTGACGCAAGCCCTTAGAATTTCAAATCGGAGACCGTGTCCTACTCAAGGTGTCACCTTGGAAGGGAGTGGTGAGATTTGGAAAGAAAGGAAAACTTGCACCCCGATATGTTGGACCATTTAAGATTGTTGAAAGAATTGGAAAGGTTGCCTATCGACTAAAGCTACCACCAGAGCTTGGAAATATTCATCCGACTTTTCACGTGTCCAATTTGCGAAAGTGTTTAGCTGATGCTGATCTTCACATTCCTCTCGACGAGATTCAAATCGATGAAACGATGCACTTTTTCGAGAAACCTGTGGAGATAGTGAACCGTGCATTCAAACAGTTGAAGAACAAACGGATTCGATTGGTCAAAGTTCGCTGGGAATCCAAACGTGGACCCGAGTTTACTTGGGAACGTGAGGAACAGATGAAGACGAAATATCCGCATTTGTTTTCACAAGTTTCCTCTAAGTAAAAATTTCGGGACGAAATTTACTAAAGTAGGGGAGACTGTGACATCTGTGTATTTTAACCCTTGTACTGTTTCGAACAACTTGTATTTAATAAAATATGGTGTTTTAATTTCAATATTTGTTTAATTATTGTGACATTTACACGTTTTCAATCCTTGTTCACTTCCGAGCTTTCAAACCTGTTCTGGAAGTGAAATCATAAACCGTTACGTAAACATAATCAGTTTAACGCGACGTACACTCCGGAACTGTGACATAAGCCAAACATACCCTAAATACCCTTTACATAACTTAGAAATAAGTTTCGAATGATTCGGTATGGCAAAAACATGTTTATTTGAACTTTAGAACTATTTACGACAAAACTGCGAAACGAACGTTGTTGACCGCCCGAATAATATTTAAATCCTAAAAATAATCTGTTATGATTAAAATTTTGTTTTTAATTATGTTCGTGTTGAAAAATAAAATAAAACACTTAAAAACGTTATTTTCCAACTGTAAGCGCGTACCGCGTATTACTGCGTAACACAGTGCTTCTACTGCAAAATGCAGACAACGCAGCCAGTCTCGGCAACTGAACTTTATTTCAGTAATATTTTGGCGAGATTATTTTTATAGAATAATAAAATAATTTAGAATGCCATAAACCGGGATTTAAACGCTAGATAAAATACCTGGTATCCAGTTAAATACCTGCTTTTCACCATTGTGTGTTATATATATATGTAAAGATGCATGGTATGTGAGTATGGGTGTAGGTGGCGGCCTTAGATGCCACCATCTTGCCACTTCTCTAACCTACTTGACAAGTGTTGTGTCTAAATCTTTTATAAATCTTCCATTATCTCTTTATAATCCTCCAAGATCTTCATCATATCTTCACAACTCACTCAACACACCAAATCCTCACACACTCTCTCTCCCAAAACCGTAAGCACCCACCACCACTCCCATCTTCATCTTCAACCTTGTTCTTGAAGAATCCAACTCCATTTCAAGCAAACTTCAAGTTGGTGTGAAGATCCAAAGGAGTTTCCAAGGTGTTTTCAAGTGATTTCAAGCTCCATATCATCAAAATCTCATCAACAACTTACTTGAATCTTGAAGGTATAAAGTTTATGTTTAAATCATACTCTTGATTCTTGGTTGTTCTTGATGATTGGAAGTTTCTCTTGAATCTTGGAATTTTTCACAAACTTGAAATCTAAAAAGAAATGGGTCTTGATACAAAATAAAAATGGTGGTGCATATGTGTGTATATAACCGTAAATATATATATATATATATATATATGTATGAGATTTGAGTTTGATTCTTGATAAATACTTGTTTAAGTTGTTGCTTGTTCTTGAATGATAGTTAAAATGCAAGTGTTTGATGATTGGTGTATGATATGATAAATGTTCAAATAAATCAGCAAATAAACATGAATAAATAACATGTTTGATGCATCTAAACTCATATGAAAAGATGATGATATGATAGTGTGCTTTAGACACTTGTACATGAGAATACATGTTGATTTAAAGCTCAAGAAATGATAAAAAAATGATTGTATGACAAAAATGTTTTAGAACAGTTAATAAACACTAAAAATAACGTTTATTTAGTATATTATAATGGCCTGAAACTTTGTCATAGTTTTGATAGCTTTGCATGTTGTACATATAGCTTAAAAAGTGGTAAAATATGTGAAATTTGCATGATTTATGTGCTTTATGTGAGACCTGCACTATCATGAGTATAACCATTATTTTATTCAGTAAAAAACATGGATTATGTTAAAATAGTAAGTCGTTTCGATTTGGGATGGTTAGGGTAACGTTTGATGCAAAACTATGCGGTAAAACGGTTAAAATCGGCTTTTCGGAGGATTTTCATAAAACTGTTTTAGATCAGTAAATAAAGTAAATAAACTGATATTTTTGATGTAAAAATAAGTATTTTAACTTATATTACGTTTACTTGGTGTTTGGTTAGTCATACGTGACTTCCGACGCCCAAAAACGTTACCGAATCGCTAAAATACGTGTTTTTCAACATACACTATAATGAGTTGTTCATGGGTAAATTTTAATGTGTTATGTGTTTCATAATATGTGTATGATGACATGTTTATAGTTGACAAGATTATGTGTGTTACGATATTTATATTATGTCACAAAAAGTATATATTACGACGCGCAAATCGTAGATATATTGCTTATAACATGATGAGGGTCACCAATAAAATCGTTCAAGTCACAAAGCTTTTTTAAAATATATATGAACTCATATATATATATATAAATACACCAATATAATCAAAAATAATAACTTTTTGAGAAATCTCAAGGTTATGTGAAAATTCTAAGTATCGGAGAAACCTATGTATTTTGTGGGTTTTTGATTATTAAATCATTCTTATTTAATTTAGGACGAATAAACAATTTGAGGGATTGTGTTAACATATAAAAACGCACCCAAAGGTGAGTACATAGATCCCCTCTTTTTACATGTCTTGTGGTAACTATGTGAGTACATAGTTCCCCTATTTTACTGCTTTCGATTGTTTTGGGGTGATTCATATGTATCAAAACGATTTCTATGATGATTTCAAAAACGATTAAGATGGTTTATACTAAATTAATAATGATTTCGACAATGTGAACGAACTTGTTGGTTGTAGTTACATAACGAACGACATTCATTAATTTTGGCCGAACCGACCAGTTTTAGGTTATGGTACCATAGGATCTGACAAATCCCGTTATCAGACTGCACCCATGGCTATGTGTGGGTTAGGTGGGTAACGACTGAATCTGTGATTGTTAACTTACCCTTTGGTGGTTTGTTAATGCGAGAAGCGAGATAGTCGAGTCACGAAGGTTTGAATGTTATTAGCGAGACGACCAAAAATAGTTTTCACAATTAACACGAGGATGATTCAAACGACTTAAACGAGTTAATAATGATGTCACTTAATGACGTTTTCAAAAGGATATAAACCATACGAGTTTTATTAACGACTTAATACGAGATGTTTTACAATTTGGCTTACTAAAACAAATGTTTTTTGGGTTAAGAATCATGGCTACGAGGTTTTATAAATTATAACCCGCTTGATTTGAGTTAGTTAATTATGTTGCAATATTATACTCTTATCAAAACAAGGTCTTTATTAAGGTACTGCAACATGTAAACTAGCCATGAATCCGATACTGTTATTAAACCTATGTACTCGCCAGCTTTTCTTTGCTGACTTTGTTTTTACATATGTTTCAGGTGATGTTGCTTAATGTTGATTGCTAGGATGCATGAGTCATATAGGATCTGGACAAGGCCTTAGTGACATAATGACAATGATAGTCGATATATAACATGTTTATTTCATGCTAAAACAATGTAAATTACTTAATGAATAAATAAAACGAAACTCTTTTGTATCCATGGTTGTGAAACAATAATTCTGTTACAACACTCCCCGACGTTTCCACCACGATTTGTTGTTTTACGTGGTCGGGGTGTGACATCAATGGTATTTTAAATTTGCCGAATTAGAAAGAAAGAAAATCTATATGGATCTAAACTCAACGCCTTGTACAAAAACTCGATGGACCGCCATGTACTTCCATTCAACCATTACTCCTCTGTTGCAAAATACCTTTTATTCTGCCCAATTAGAAAGAAAGAAAATCTATATGGGTCTAAACTCAATGCCTCGTATAAAAACTCATGGACCGCCTTGTACTTCCATCCAACCATCACTCCTCTGTTGCAAAATACCTTTTATTATGAGTCTATTTACTAGCTTGTAGGAGTTATAATTATTCTTGGATCTTATAACTAAACAGAGTTACCAAAATTACCCACTTTCCAATCACCTAAACCCAAATCTTAATGCCTCACTTACATAGGAGCCTTATTTTCCGAGCTGTCTTTTGGTACGTAATTTGTAGATAAGGTAACTTGTGTATGTTGTTTAAGTTGATAGGTCTTAAGATTTGATTTCTTTGACGACACCAAATTTCAAACTATCAAGCAAAACTGGTTCTCCAAACATGCAAACGCTTAGAAACTAATATTGGGTACTATATAAAGATAAGAATTCGCAACTGGACAAGATAAAAGTAGCAGAAGGATTTGAAAAGTTTCTATGTTTCCAATTCTGAGAAGAAAAAGAGACAACTTGTCTAAATAAACTTCAAACCATTGTAACATTTGGTTCAAGAAAAGACAACCAAGTTAGGTCTCTTTTGTTTATTACCAAAGCAACTCCTGCTGACAGCATTTGGCATTTATTTCCATTTTTGTCACACTACAAGAAATATTGGCAATAGTGACGATACCTTAAGTGGTGATATGTAAAAATCCGCTGCCTATGTAGCACGGGAACAGGTATGAGACTGGGGTACGAGGACGATATGGGTACGGGAAACGGCAAAACTAAAAATTTCAAGATACGAGTACGGCAAAAAAATATAAAGGGGTTTTCATGGTTTACACAACAAAAGTGGATTTTGATTCTATGTTTTAACAATAATTGTTATTTAGAGACGTAAATCAACTAAATAACTAAAGTAAAAAAGAAGAGAAAAGTGCCCGGATAGTCACTGTGGTTTGCCCATTTTTCACCTTTAATCCCTAACTCTTTAAAATTACAGCTATAGTCTCAAACTTTTGCAATTTTGTTCCCGGATAGACCCTGGCGAGGATGGGGGTTAGTTTTTGGTGTTAAGTGAGTGTGAAATGACTAGAATACCCTTGTTATTAAAATAAGAAACCATTTTTTTTAATTTATTCAATAAACAAACAAATAAAAGGACCCCGTTCATAATATAAAACCACATTTCTCAAATCAAACTCATCATCACCCCTTCACTGGAGCTCTCAAACTCCCACCCACCACCAAACCCATCGCTTCCACCACCATCATCCACTCCTCCGCCACCCCATGCTACTGCAAACTCCGCATCAAAAACTTCCCGCCACAAACCGTCCTCATCCCACTCTCCTATTCCGACTCCTCCCCACCGGACTTCACCTCCTCCGCCGTCAACTTCCACCTCGACCCCGCCATGTCCAATCCAAACCAGTCATCTTAACCGGTTTAATCGACGCTCTGCGATTTGTTTATGAGATTACTCGATTTGATGGCTTATATGTTGTGATTGATTGATCTAAATGATGTGATTGAATTGTATTTTGTTAATCTGAGCTCTGCATTATGGATTTGGATTTCGTCAAAAGGATAAAAACAAGATATAGTTGAGATATGAGTAAACTGTTTTGGTTGCTAACATTTCTTGTAATTTGGATTAAAAGAGTCAAATTTGGATAGAAATATGTAGTTTAGGGAGATAAGTAACAATGATTATTTCATTATAATTGTCCATGCCAAACCCAGAGGGTATAAATTCATCAATTTGCACATCAAAACTTGCAGGTGGGTGATGGATTTAGTGAAGAAAAAGATGATGACAGGGGTAGTCCCACTTGAAATTTGACTAATTAATTAATTTTTTTTATTCATTAAATGCCCGGATAGTCCCTATGGTTTACCCTTATTAAGGAAAGGGTATTTTTTGTCATTTCACACTCTCTTAACTGAGAAAACTAACTGATGTTAGGCACAGGGACTATCCGGGAACAAAAGTTGAAAAGTTGGGGACTATAGCTGTAATTTTAGAAAGTTAGGGACTAAAGGTGAAAAAATGGCAAACCACAGGGACTATCTGGGCATTTAACTATTAACATGACAAGAAGGCATGACAGTGGATACTTTTCTTTGTACGGTAGTAGGCTAGTAGCCTTTTCTTAATGGGCAAGGTTAATTACGAGATTACCCTTCTCTTATAGATAATTTACCAGGTGACCCATTGTCTTCCTCGCAGCCACTCTTGTAACTCCGAGATCGATCGGAATATTTTCTGATGACCTTTTTCCCTCTTTTTCTTTTTAATCCAACTACTCTTCACTGTGATTACCCTAAAAATAATAGGATATGTCCCCGAAACTTATGGTCGTCTTCCCCGAAACTTATAGCCGTCATCCCCGAAACGTGTAGTCGCCGTCCCTGAAAGCCGGAAACGTTTAGGGGACGTCCCCATGGCGTTTCCGTCCCCAAAACGTCCCGGGACGGGTACCCAATGGTTTTAGGCATCCCCGTGCTACATAGGCCGCCGCTAAAGGTCTTAATCCAAACACGGGCTTTTCAATTGATCTGGGTCGTTCCTTGCTTACCTTATCAAATGGCTAGGGTTTATCCCTGATTAAAGAAGGTGTAAAAGTCTCTATTCCCATTTTAGCCGGCATTTCCCCTCCACACCAAATCTGCACACAAAACTGCTTCTCTCTCACACCAAAGCCGCACCACCACCGGGACTCTGTTGGAGCACTGTCGCACCACCTTCACTCTGCCGTAGCTCCTCCATTTCTTTCTGCTTCAATCTCTGACGCCACTTCGAGTGCGTACATTCCGAATTTCTTTGCAATTTCAGTGAATATGTTGCCTTTAGAGATGATTTTTGCTAACAATAGCGACGACATGCGTTGCTACTAAATCTGAACTTTCTTGTGGTGTCAAGAGACAACCACGATCAATCAGTATGTAGATGTAAATGTGAAGGTTTAAAAGAACGGAATCGAGCCTCGAGGCAAACTGAGACGTAAGCCCCAGGCGCAATTAACAAATAACTATAAAAATTATATATCT
Organism: Helianthus tuberosus; assembly: GCA_030545235.1. NCBI lineage: Eukaryota > Viridiplantae > Streptophyta > Magnoliopsida > Asterales > Asteraceae > Helianthus > Helianthus tuberosus. The sequence goes on from JARYGA010026605.1 coordinate 55,500, forward strand.
TATAAAAAATTAAATAATTGACACAGAATGTCTAAAACATTATAAACACAAATTAAAGCACGTAGGAGAGGTTTGGGGTGGTGTTTTAGGTTGTAGAAGATAGAGTGAATGATAATAATACCCTCACGTGCCAAACACATGCGTTAAGTTAACAAGAGAATTTAACCAGATTATGTAGCAAGGACACCTCCCGACTGAAAACAATAAATTAAAGGACATCTAGTGTAAATTTCGTAGTTAAAGGACATCCCCTGCAACTTCGTTCAAAATTAGTGGACGTAAAGTGCAATTTAGACAGAAAATAATTACACATAAAGTCTAAAACATAAAAAACACACATAACCTCATGAGGCGCCGCCCTCAGGCGCGTGTTTTCTTCCCTCCTTGGCCCTTAGAGGCGTACATACAAACATAACCCCATGGGGTGCACCTCATACATGTTTTATTACCGCCTCGACTCGAGGCGTACGCCTCAACCGTTTTTTTAACCATGATTGTAGTGCTTCAGCACTACTAGAAAACGAGGCAATAGCGGCGACAGATGTGGCCGCTAAAGGGGCCGATCTATGCCGCCAAAGGTAATAGCGGCGACATGACGTCGCTAATAGGTCGACGCTATAAGTTCTGGTCACTAAAGGTTGGTCTCAAAAGCGGCGACACATGTCGCCGCTAAAAGTATTCTTTCTCTTTTGATTTTTTTGTGCATTTAAAATATTTCCAGTTATAATCACAAATCTGCCAATTTTCCAATTTCCCACAGCACAAACAAACTAAATAAAAATAATACTTAACATCCTAAAATTGCATAAAATGTTTAATTCGTACATCAATATCCTAAAATTGCATAAAACGTAAAAAAAACTACAAGATAGTTATCTTATGTCGATAATACTTAACAGTCATCATCGTCGTCGTCGTTATCAAGAATGTCGTCATCATCGTTTGCGGGCTACTTTCCCTTCGAAGCAAGATAGCAGTCAAGTTGATTAAAAATATCGGGGTTTGGAACAAACCCGAAACATATTCCTACAATAATACATATCAAAACCCATATTAGTATATTAACATGCTACCAACATATATTTACCAAAGTAGCATGCGTTCATTGATCCTTGTATAACTTTTTAAAGTAAAATTGCATAGTTTACCGCATAAAAGGGTTGTTGAGTTTGAGGCCGCGCACCCAACACATTCGATGGTATATTGGAAGAATTATGCCCAATTCATCGTATCCATCCCCGCCGATCACCCAACACACTATGAAACGCGACCACCTCATTCAGCGGCTGAGAACCGCCGCCTTCTCCGCCACATTTATTTTTACCCATAATCTCTCGTTCTTAATTAACTTGTATTTTACGAAGATGATTATATATATATATATATATATATATAGGGTAAGGTTCATGCGAGAACCACTTTTATTTAGAGAACCGTGAGAACCAGTGTGAACACATGGCATTATTGTAAATACATAGAATTTTCAAAATAACTGCCTCGCATCCCTCACATCCCTGATTCTCCTCTAGTTTGGACTCCAAACAAACATTAAATCACAATACATCAATTATTCACATCCGATACATTCGATAACCTACAATCATCATCAATCTGTGCAATTCATCCTACAAAATCAAGATATACGCTCCACGATATCAGATACCGGCAGTTCGTCATCAAAATTAGTCGATATTAGTGCATTAACAACATAATCATCGATTGCACATTCGTATTCCAATGTAAATTAGGGCAAAACGATCGTAATCATCGAGGTTTGTTGCACAGATAGGGATAATCGGAAGAACACATGTCGTCTAACAGACTATCGATTATCTGTTGCAACGTTCCGTGATTTTGTAAGTTTATACACCTTGTTTTGTAGTCGTATATGATAAAACAACTATTAACCGTCGATTCAGACATGTTATTATGTGGTTATTACATTTAAACAGTTGTTTCATAAATGAATTATTGAAAATTGTGGTATATATATGTTTTTTAGTGAACAGAAGGGTTAATGTTGTGATGAACTATATGTAATGCGGTACTGATGTGTTGTTTTATGTATTTTTTTTATTAAGGAATGATGTTATGTGCATAATGTTGGATATGATTGGCAACACGGAAGTTGATTTGGTAAATGATTGGGTTTTTACTACTGAATTATGACTGTCGACAAGTTATGTGGTGTTAATGCATATGTGCATTAACACGACAGAATAGGTTTATACTGAATAGGCAGAATAGGCTTATACGGAACAGGATAATAAGATAATTTTATGATCTATACAGTTAATGCATATGTGCATTAACACGACATAATAGGCTTATACAGAATAGGCTTATACGGAACAGGATAATAAAATAATTTTATGATTATTGATATTATTTTTTATTATTTTTTTATTTTTTTTGTTTTGTATATTATTGTAGATCAACAATAGGAAAAAATCAAAGAAAGTAACTTTTGTTTTAAAGTCAATGGATGAAGGGTAAAAAAATGTCGGATGCAATGGAAGATGATTATGCGACATGCAATAGAAGATGATTACGCGACAGTTAAACAAAGAGGTAAAATCGAAGAAAGTAACTTTTGTTTTGTCTATTATTTTTTATCGAAGCAAACTTGTTGATAAGCTCAGTCATATTAATGCACATGCATAGTTATGCACAAATGCATATTTTGCCAGATTATTTCAATTAGGTCAGTCATATAGATGCAAATGTGCAGTTAGGCACATGTGCATAATTTGCCAGAATATGTTAATAAGGTCATTCATGTTGTTGTACATGTGCATAGTTCGCCAGAAATTTGCCAGAATATATTAACAATGTAATTATGTTGATGCACATGTGCATAGTGTATATAGTAATGATAAAGTTAATGTTAATGTTAATGCACATATTCATTGAGATTGTATGTTTGTTAATCATATGTTTTTTTTTCTTTTGTTTATTATCATAGATCGATAACGGAAAAAAATCAAAGAACGTAACTTACGTTTTGAAATCAAAGGATGAAGGGTCAAAAAAATGTCGGATGCAATGGAAGATGATTACGCAACGGTTAAACAAAGAGGTAAAAATGGTTGACTAATATTCGATGATGCAGTTGGGAGTTTAAGCACATGTGCATCCTTTTATTACTTTCATGTTAAATGATATCATTTATGTAAACAAGTTAAATATATCACATGTAGGTGCACAAGAAGAAAAAAAGAATAAAGAGGAGGACAAGTGAGCGAAATCACTATGAAAAAATTGAACAAGTAAACGAAATCCCTTTATTACTTCAAAGATTGCGGGGTGTTCGCTATGCGACATATGGAGATGTATAAAAGGAGTGGTGAGAAGTTTGATTACATATTCAACAAAGATAAAGAAATTCAAGACTTGCAACTTAAGAATATGAGGGTGAAGATAGCAACAAATAGGGCTGGCAATTCTGACACGAACACGATAACACGACACGAACCTACACGAAGTTAACAGGTTTCGTGTTTGACCTTAACAGGTTTCGTGTCTAAACAAGTCGACACGATAAGACCTGTTTAAATTTCGTGTCTAAACAGGTTAAAACCCGTTAACCTGTTAAGACCCGTTAATAACCTGTTAATAATTTTAAATTAAAAAATATATAAAATATATGGGGTGTGTCATGTCTGGACCCGGACATGTGAGGCGGTATACAACTAACCCAAAATTTTGAAATCAATTTTCACTATTCTAACTTCTTCACAGTTCACGCTCAGACCCAAATAAACCCTAAACTTCCTTCATCACCGGCCGCCGCTCAACCATTCACAGTTCACCATCGCCTGCCACCGCTCAACCCTTCACAGTTCACCATCGCCTGCCGCCGCTCAACTCTTCATCGCCGGCCGCTGCTCACCTTCATCGTCGCTCACAGTTAAGGTAAATCGAACCTGTTATTTCATCTGCTCACTAATCGAACCTTCATAGTTCATAAATATTTTGTCATCTAAACTACTATAGAAACCTATTTTATCAAATATCTGGAGTTCTGCAACTTGTACAGTTAAGGTAAATCGAAACCTATTTTATCAAATATTTGAAGAAAGATTGTGGGTCAATATAATTAAGCTATTAACTATTCTAGAATTAACTATGTCAACATAATTAAGCTATTAACTATTCTAGAATTATTGTCTCAGTGGGTCATTTTGAACATTAGAATATTAATTTGTTATTGTAGAAATTAATCAGAAAATCGAAGGGGTTTTGGTAACTAGTTGCTGTTCAATCAGATTAAGAACTGGATTTTTTGTTTCTTGATACAGTAGCTTTTATTTAGATGGCAGAATATAAGCATTGTCTATATGGACAAGTATTTAAGAATATGGTTCTTTTTTATGTAAACCAACTTCATTAATACTGGGTGATTGATGTGGATTATAGGCTTACGCTTAGCATAAGCATGGAATGTGTAATTGAACTGTTATCGCCCAGGATTTTAAGAATCCTTTACCAGTTTCTTTAGTTAAGACTCCTTAATTAGCACCTAGGAGTTAAGAATCCTCAACCATTTCTAATGAACTAGTCTTGATTCATAAGTTAACCATTTCAAATAGTTAATTGTATTTGAGTTGTCATCAAACTTTACTTAGACAAGTTAACTTATCTCAAATTGAACATAACTTTCAAACTTTTGACAAGGATAGTAATTGTATGATAATGATATACTGTTAAAAATTTATAGTCTTATATGTTTTTACTATCTATAAATATTTTAAATTGAAATGAACCACTTATGGTTCTGCTTATGGACTGAATGTTTGGCCACAAGAGGACAAGATACTATCAAGATTAACAGTAAATGTATATAAGTAGTGAAACCAAACTTACTGTAGTGAGCTTACGCTTGTCTGCGTTATGTGTTTGGTAGCAGTCTTTCTTTCCAAACTTGCTAAATTTTGAATATTAACTTATTGCTAAAAATCTGCAGTAAGATCGTTTGGAACAGAAGGGCGAAAAAAAGATGGTCCACAAGTCATGCCTAGTGACAAGGTTTATGAGTACATATTATTTCGCGGAAGTGATATCAAGGTATCTAAGTTGGAAGATATTTGACTCTCTTTTCTCTACTTGTTTGTTTGTATTTAGGAGGGCATATATCATGATTGTTGTTTTTTTAAAGCTCTCTATTTTTTAAAAGAATTAGTTAGATATTAATTGAACTTTGATTGTATCTTTTGGCAGTTCGTTTCCCTTTGTTGTGAATACTATTTTTACCTTTGTGTAGTGAAAATAAGCAAGAAAGATAGCTATTTTTATGGTATTGTGAAACCTGAACAAAGGCATTTAATAGGTCATGTTCGTGTCTTAACAGGTCGTGTTCGGGTCTTAACAGGTCGTGTTTGTTTCTTAAACAGGTCATATGATATGTTGGAAACATTTTCGTGTCTTAACAGGTCATTTCGTGTAACCTGTTTATTAATAGGTTCGTGTTCGTGTTTGGAAAATCTGACACGATAAGATTTCGTGTCGTGTTCGTGTTTACAGGTTTCGTGTTCGTGTCTTATCGTGTTCGTGTCTTAACAGATCGGGTTGACCCGATATGCCAGCCCTAGCAACAAATACTGTCGTTATTAGAGGCAAATGATCATGTTCGTGAATATATGATGTATTATGTTGTTTGGTAGAGGGAATGTTGGTACTACACATTTGCATAGTTTGAAATAACATACATATTGGTATTGTATAATGTATTACAGATGGTTATATTTGTTAATTTAGGATGTAATATGTTGTTTGGTATAGTATATGTTGGTGGTGCATATGTGGAATAATGATTGTTGATCGGATTATGTGATTCTTATGATGAGGGTGTTATATTTACTTGTTGTAACTGTGTTCATGTTGGTAATGCACATGTGCATTAATAAAAAACAATAAACATGTCGGTAATGCATGTGTATATTTTGAGATATTGTATTTTTGTTTATATCATATTACGTATGTGGTACCCTATCACGTATGGGGTACAACATTACATATGTTGACGTATATGTAAGGAAAACGAATTGCATGTAATTAAAAAATATACATGTATGCACATGTGCATTGTTCGAAACAATAACCATGTGTAATGAAATGGTAAACATGTATGCACATGTGTATTGGTCAAAACATTAACGATGTGTAGTGAAACAGTAAACATGTATGCACATGTGCATTGTGCGAGCATTATCATTTTATATATAACGACATTTTTTTAACTGTAACCATGTCAATATAATGCACACGAGCATTATCATTTTATATATAACGACATTTTTTTAACTGTAACCATGTCAATATAATGCACACGAGCATTATCATTTTATATATAACGACATTTTTTTAACAGAACAAGATGCCATATACTCAAACCAGAACTCTAGCAAGGAACTAGAGAACTGCGCTTACAATAAACATATAAACTCCTAATTTTCTATACATTCACACCACTAGTGTACAACTCTTCAGTCACTAAATTCTCCATTTTGGCTATGACTTTCATCCACAACAGAGTACACTCCTTGAATTGTTCCAGTCTCCTAACATTTGAAATCTGCACGACTTTGAATACCTTCTTATTTCTGCTCGACCATATGATCCATAATGTAGCCATCACTATGTAGTTGATTGCCTTTTTCTTCTTCTTAGAAATCTCCCGCTTCCAGGAAAATCGTTTACTCCCAACCATGCTCCGACCATCCACCATAGCGTTTTCGACATCAAACACGTAATGAGAATGTGTTCAACATTTTCTTGCTCATATTCGCAAACCGGGCACAATGTGTTGCTGGTCTGAATTACCCTTTTTTCCAGCTTCGTCTTTGTCGGTAACCTGCCTTCAACGCCTTTCCATGCTAACATATTGGCTTTAGGTGTAGCCCAGCCGTTCCAGGTCATTACAAAGCCACTCGTCAGGTCCCCGCTTGTGACACACAAATACTCTCTAATGGTTTTAACATTAAAAGTCGACTTATTTTCAGAGTGCCAACCCCACCCATCTTGATCCGTCTTCATTCTGGTGTCTCTCAGCATTGCCAAAAGCTGCATAAACTCCACCCATGCCTCCCCGATTTTCGGCTTGTTCTTCCATTGCCAATACCACACAGTCACCTCCCATATTTTTTTTGTAGTTGTCCGCCACCCAAGACCATTTGTTTGTTGCCATTATACACATAATTGGATAGTTCTCCATAAGGCACTTGTTCAGAATCCATAAATTAACGACATAGTCTAATTTTCAACATAATGCACATGTGCATATAATTTAATACAATATCATTTACAATCAACATAATACACATGTGCATATAATTTAATACAACATCATTTATAGTAAGTATAATGCTCATGTGCATATCATTTAATACAATATCATTTACAAAGTATATACATCATTTACAATCAACATAATACCTTTAGTCACAAATCGAATGAATTGCAACTCTTGATGTTCTATATTTGTAGGTGTATTGTGACTGTCAACTGTATTATCAGCAGATGGACCAACAATGTCCGTATCAGATGTATGAGGAGGATTATCAGAGAATGTATGAGGAGGAACATCAGATGTAAATGGTGATGTAGAGGATGCCGTAAATAGAGGATTATCAGCGAATGTATGAGGAGGAACATCAGATGTAAATGGTGATGTAGAGGATGCCGTATACACCGTTTCCGGCTGCCGCCGCCATGAAATCCGGTGAGTTACGTGATCGCCGTCGGCCGCCATCGTAAACACTGTGCCAACTACAACCACTGTGAAATACGTGAACACCGACTATCTATATGCGGTGAAAACCACCGTGCATGACTCTCTGCCACCGTGAAACCGCCGTGAATGCCTCTCAGCCGAGTGTGGAGACCATAAACTGGTGAACTACTGAAACCCTAAAATGGAGACAACAGTGACATAAGGAAAAAAAGGAACGTGTGTTTTTTTGTATAAACATAATATAATTACAAAAATGCCATGTGTTCACACTGGTTCTTGCGGTTCTCGCAATAAAGAGTGGTTCCTTACACATCCTTATCCTATATATATATATATATATAGGGAGAGGATCATGAGAAATTACATATAAATAAGAAAACTAACTAAAAAACATGCCAAACTTTTGTTACAATTTTTTTACAAATTTTCGCTACTTTTTATATATAAAATAAACTTTTTTTTCAAACAAAAAAAACTTGTACTGCACAGGGGGGATGCGGGGGGGGGGGGGGGGGGATGCGGGTGGGGGGTTTAGGTTTTTTTCGGGTTTATGTTTAGAGTTTAGTTTTATGTTTTTTTTTTTTTGGGGGGGGGGGGGGGGATTAGGTTTTTGGGGGGTGTCGGTGGGGTGTGGATTAGGTGGTTTAGGCTTTTCCGTATTATTGCACATGTGCAGTGCAATTTTTTTTTTTGAATTTTTTTATGTATAAAAAGTAGCGAAAATTTATAAAAAGTTTTAAAAAAAATTGGTATGTTTTTTAGGCTTTTTTAGTTAGTTATTTGGTTTTTTTTCGTGATCTATCCCCTATATAAATATATATATATATATATATATAATGGAAGTATCTATAGAAAACCCTTATAATTTAGAAAACTTGGGAAAATCTAACCTCCCGAATTCAAAAAAAAAATTTACACATGTTATATACATGTTTTTTAAGGGTTTTGGGCAAAAAAAATAAAAAAAGTGCCGAGTAGATATTTAAAAAAAAATAATAAACAAGTTTTGGTGTAACATATGTTACATTTATGTCAGATGAATGTAACATATGTTACACCAAAACGTGTTTATTTTTTTTTTAAATATCTACTCGGCGCTTTTTTGATTTTTTTTGCCCAAAACCCTTAAAAACATGTATATAACATGTGTAAATTTTTTCAAAAAAAAAACATCGGGAGCTTTGAGTTTCCCAGGTTTTCTAACCAAAAGTGGGTTTTCTATACATCCTTTCCCTATATATATATATAGGGGAAAGATCCACTAAAAAGTGAATTTTGCCTAAGTAGCCTAAAAAGTATTGTGATGATGACATGTGGCACTCCTAATAAGTAGGAATGAAGAGCATTTTGGTCTTTATAAATAGAAGTGAAAATGACATGTAGCACCCCTTTTGTTTTTTAAAAATACAACAAAATAAATCTAGTACAAAAAAATCTAGCACAAAAAATGTAGTACAAAAAAATCTAGTACAAAAAAATATAGCACGGAAAAATTCAGCAAAAAAATGTAGTACAAAAAAAATCCAGCACAAAAAAATTGAGAAAAAAAGTTTAAGATAAAAAAATCCAGCACAAAAAAATTAGCACAAAAATATAGTACAAAAATTTAGCACAAAAATATAGTACAAAAATCCAGCACAAAAAAATTTTATACAACATAGAAATACAACACATTTTAGTGAGTTTTTTTAGTCTTCATATTTTCTATAGCAATATGGTACTCAAATTAAAGATAAAAAGACGCTCGATTTTATGGTGAAATTTTTATGAAAAAATAATGTCGTATAAAAAAGTTATGAACGTTTAAAAAATGGGGGTGGAATATGCATGTGACTTGCATGTGGAGAGAGAAAGTCCATAAATAGGATTTTCCCAAAATACCCTTGCACTCATCCTTTCTCCTACACTTTCATCTTAACCATTAATTTGAAAAATGAATGGTTAAGATTACTTCTCATCCTACTTAGGCAAAATCAACTTTTTATTTGATCTTACCCCCTATATATATATATATAGGGGAAGTATCCACTAAAAAGTGAATTTTGCTTAAGTAGTCTAAGAAGGATTGTGATGATAACATGTGACACTCCTAATAAGTAGGAATGAAGGGCATTTTGGTCCTTATAAATAGGAGTAAAAATGACATGTGGCACCCTTTTTGTTTTTTAAAAATACAACAAAAAAATCTAGTACAAAAAAAATTAGCACAAAAAATCTAGTACAAAAAAATATAGCACAAAAAAATCTAGTACAAAAAAATATAGCACAAAAAATTAAGCAAAAAATGTAGTACAAAAAAAATACAACACAAAAAATTGAGAAAAAAAAAAAGTTAAGACAAAAAAATTTAGCACAAAAATATAGTACAAAAATCCAGCACAAAAAAATGTTATACAACAAGGAAATACAACACATTTTAGTGGGTTTTTTTAGTCTTCATATTTTATATAGCAATATGGTACTCAAATTAAAGATAAAAAGACGCTCGATTTTACGGTGAAATTTTTATGAAAAAATAATGTCGTATAAAAAAGTTATGAACGTTTAAAAAACGGGGCTTGCATGTGTAGAGAGAAAGTCTATAAATAAGATTTTTCCAAGATACCCTTGCACTCCTCCTTTCTTCTACACTTTCATCTTAAACATTGATTTTAAAAATGAATGGTTAAGATTCTTTCTCATCATACTTAGGCAAAATAAACTTTTTATTTGATCTTACCCATATATATATATATATATATATGGGAGGGTTCATTGGGGAACACTAAAAAAGTGGGGAACAGGGGAACACTTTTAAAAATTATACTTAACATGTTAAAAAAATATTTTTCTAATTTTTTTTCGACGCTTTTTCTTATAAATACAAGTAGAAACATTTTTGATAAAAAAAAATTAAAAACTAAAAATATAAAAAAATGTTTAAAAAAACGGTTATATCTTATAGAATTAACTTAACATGTTAAAAATAATTTTTTTTAAAAACAATTTCAGCGCTTTTCTTTATAAAAAGTAGGAGAATCTAGTCGAGTAAACAAATATTTTTAGCCTTTTTTTAATTGTTTTTTTTAATATTTTTAGTTTTTGATTTTTTTTATTAAAAATGCTTCTACAAGTATATATAAGGATAAGCGCCAAAAAAGATGTTTACAAAATTAATTTTTAACATGTTAAGTTAAATTTTTAAGAGTGTTCCCCGGTTCCCCACTTTTTTAGTGTTCCCCAATGAACCTCACACTATCTCTCTCTCTCTCTCTCTCTCTCTCTCTCTCTCTCTCTCTCTCTCTCTCTATATATATATATATATATATATATATATATATATAGGGATTGGTTAAAATGAGAACCACCACTAGATACTAGATGAGAGAACCATTGGAACCATTCTCAACCCATAATCAATCTTGTTTGTATGACTATTGTTTGATTCGTACTAAGAAGAATAGCTTTATCAATTAAAAAAGCTACACTAGTAATCAAAGATGAGCGTGGTGGGATTTGATCTTGGGAACGAGAGTTGTGTCGTGGCAGCAGCCAGACAAAAGGGGAATTGAAGTCGTTCATAATGATGAGTCAAAGCGTGAGACTCCCGCTCTTGTATGTTTCGGTGACAAACAATGGTTCCTTGGAACCGCTGGTGCTGCATCCAGCATGATGAACCCTAAGAATATCATCTCCCAGATCACGTGGTTGATAGGCCGACCCTTTTCTGACCATGAACTACAACAAGATCTTAAATCATTGCCTTTTTCTGTTACCGAGGGACCCGACGGTTTCCCGTTGATCCATGCTCAGTATCTCGGCGAAAGAAAGACGTTTACACCAACCCAGGTTATGGGTATGGTTTTTTCAAACATGAAGACAATTGCGGAGAAGAATTTAAATTCAGCGGTTGTGGATTGTTGTATTGGGATACCAATTTATTTCACTGGTCTTCAAGGAAGGGCTGTTATGGTTGCAGCTATTATAGCTGGCTTGCATCCTTTACGGTTGATGCATGAAACAACCGCAACTGCTCTAGCCTATGGAATATACAAAACCGAGTTGCCTAAAAACGAGCAGCTCAATGTAGCCTTTGTTGACATTGGACATGCTAGCATGCAGGTCTGCATAGCAGGCTTCAAGAAAGGTCAACTGAAGATATTGGCTCATTCCTTTGACCGTTGTTTAGGAGGGAGGGATTTCGGTGAGGTTTTGTTCCAATACTTCGCTGAAAAGTTCAAGTCAGAGTACAAAATCGACGTGCTCCAGAACGCAAGGGCTTGTCTCAGGCTTCGGGCCGCATGTGAAAAGCTAAAGAAGGTACTCAGTGCAAATCCAGAAGAGCCTATGAACATAGAATGGTTGATGGACGATAAGGATGTTAGAGGTTTTATAAAGAGAGACGAGTTTGAACAAATTAGCACCCCGATATTGGAAGGTGTAAAGAAGCCACTTGAGAAGGCTCTTTCGGAAGCTCAACTCACAGTTGGCGATATTTATGCTGTGGAAGTAGTTGGTTCAGGTTCTAGGGTGCCAGCTGTAATCAAGATTTTGACGGATTTTTTTGGGAAAGAACCGAGGCGTACAATGAATGGGAGTGAGTGTGTTTACAAAGGCTGTGCTTTGCAGTGCGCTATTCTTAGTCCGACTTTAAAGTTAGAGAGTTCCAGGTAGAATTTCAGTTCGGTTTTTAAGCTGCGTAAGTGACTTTTGATTTCGATTCTTTATATAATCTATAGTACCTAAAGTCATTGCCTTTTGGTTTTGAAGGTTCAAGAGAGATTTCCTTTTTTTGATTGCTTTAACATGGAAAGGATCTGCACAAGATTCCGAGAATGGAAATGCGGAAAGTCAACAAAGAAGTGTTATTTTTCCCAAAGGAAATCAAATTCCGAGCGTGAAAGCTTTGACTTTCTACAGGGCTGGCACATTTACGGTAGACCTGCAATATGCTGATGTTAGTGAATTGAAGGCATCAGCGAAGATCAGTACTTACACGGTAAGATTTGGTCAATATATTCATTTATTTAATATAGTTTAAAGCTATGCTCATTGCTTGACCATATATGCCAGTAATGATCTGCGCAGATTAGTCCCTTCCAAGCAACAAAAGGTGAGCGTGCGAAGGTGAAGGTGAAAGCCCGTTTGAATTTGCATGGGATTGTGTCTGTGGAGTCTGCACAGGTGGGTCATCGAGTTTCTCACCAACAAAACTTTTGTCTTTGTTTGTACTTAGTGTCTAATAGTAAGTCATATCTTATTGTTTATCTTTTGTATATTATTCCAGCTCATTGAAGAAGGGGAAATGGAAGTTCCGATGTCGAATGAATCATCAAATATGGATATGGATAAGGCTCCGGCTGAGGTGGCCTCTACGAATGAAAATGATGTAAATATGCAGGATGCTTCTTTGACTAAGAATGGTGCTGTAGAAACAGGAGATACTCCTGTTCAGATGGAGACCGAAACCAAGGTTAGTATGATTATTGATCATCTAATGGTCAAATAATTTGCTATGATTTTGATGTGATGTGGCGGTCACTGGTCAGTGGTTGTAAAAAAGGAATTTGTTCAGTGTTTTTGCTTTGAGTCTTCATTATACATTCTGATTTCACCATTTTGTTCATGTACTCGTTCTGTTTAATTTTAGCATTTGAGGTTTGTTTTAATAAGCTATTCGCTTCAGGTTTGAAGCTTTTGCTTTAAGGTTACTACCGTCGATGAAGAAATTGCCTGGTTCAGTTAAGTTTTTTTTCTTCTGTTGTTGGCTTGGACTAATGTAGCGGTTGCAGGTATGCTAAGTTAAATTCTGAACTAATTGTTTTATTTACATGGACCACACATAATTTGTTTTTTTTTTTCACTTGATGAGCACGGATTCTCAAGAAGCCATTGATGCAGAGGTATCAGCTCGTGTTTTGCGTATCATAAGTGCCACTGATAGTGGACTACATAGTGAGGTAAAATAGTGAAGAGTGCATTCTGATTTATTACGGACCTTGATACTTTATTATTTTTCGTCCACTAATAATATGTTTTATATATATCTTTCATAATGGGATTGGTTCCCTTACTAGAGTCTTGTAGCTCGTGTTAAAGCTTGTAGATTCATAATTTAATGGTTACATATAAATTTATAACTCATGGCAGAGATATGGTGAACTAAGCAAGCAAAGATTTGATTAGGCAATTTTGACATTCTTTCAAAACTTTAGAAAGTCTTATGTTGGTGATCAAGCCATGCATTCTTCTAAGGTAAAATCTTATTTTTATTATTATAATTATAGTCAGCATTTTATTAAAAAAAAAAAAAAAAAAAAAAAAAAAAAACCTTGTATTTGTATTGCAGCAGCTTTATGGGCGGCTATCTGACCTACTTGGACTACAAGATCATCTTCAGGTATTAAATGTGATAGTTTGAAAAATTGCAACAAACCTCAAGTGTTACACTGAGGTACATCATCATCTTTCTCATTGCTTGCATCACTGAGAAGGTTTTCTGTCATCTCTCTCTCATTTGACATTGCTTGCAGAGTGAGTAAGTTATTGATCACACATTAAGTCTGTTTTTGGAACTTGCATCTGGGTTAGTTCGGTTTTATTCAGATATTTATGATGATTTTAGGCAGGGAGTGGTTTTATTCTTTTTCCTTATAGGTATATGACAGGAAAGCTATTGATGAAGTTGGACACTGTCAAATTCATTGTTGCAAATCATACAAAAATTCTCTTTGTACTTTTTTTACGAGGCCCTTTTAAGCGCCATTTCAAATTCCTTCACATCTTCACTAAATGATTTTTCAACATTAAAGTAATTTAAAACATTTGTTTTGCGTATATAAATAAAGCGCGTTGAGGGTGAAGCCAGCCCATACGCATAATATATCGGAATCACCGTGTACACCATATACTAGACAACTCAATTCCCCTAGCACGGTTAGCATTCTTTTTCAATCTAAACAAACCTAATTATTCGTAGTTAAGTTTCGGAGTGAGCGCAGCCGCAGCGGGCGCAGCCGCAACGAGCGCCAAAGAAGTTTAGGATCTAAGAGCAGAGGGAGTTGTGACTGGAGTAGAAGAATAGAATATTAATCAAACATAGTCAAACCGTAAAAATAATAGGGCTTTAAATTATGGTCCCAAGGTTCATTTTATTTTTGTACCGTCGAGCTGCCCCTGTATTTGTGTAAGAAAACAATTATGGTATTTTAAAAGATCCTTAAAAATGCTGACTTTTTTTGCCTCAATGTTTGTGTTTAAATTAATTGAATGGATTTACCTAGGAGTTTGTATTATGTGGATTTGAGAGGTTAAATTTGATGTTTGAAACTCCATGTGTTCTTGCATTTGATTCAGTTGCAAAGATTTTTGTTAACTTTATTATTGGTTAACTGATGGTATTGTTTCACTATCACTGCAGCTCAATATAGTTAAAGGGAAGATGCAATATTTGTTTGATGAAAACGGGAAGCATTATCTTGATGCATTTGCTGGGATAGGTTCATGAATTTGTTGTATTTAATATATTTATTAGAAGAGTTAAGACACAAGCTACTTGATGAAAATTCAATGGTTAATATTATATTGGTAGAGTATTGTGTATTTTGATTTAACTTGGTTGCTATACTTAAGTGGAATGAGCTTGAGTTGCTAAACTTGTATAAGTTGTCATACTTTACTTAATTAATGTCGTGATGTTTAGAGATAATTCATGGACCTGTACTGTAAGATTAAGATATTAAATTGAATTATAATGTGTCGAACTTGTATGTATGACGATGTGAATTGTGGATGCCATCATAGGATAGTTAACTGGGGTTATTTGGATGTATTCACTCTTATCTTGCCAAACCACGCCGAAGCTGATAAAAAAATTAACAAAAGTATATCACCAAAGAATTGATAAACTAACAGAAAAACGAGTGCCAACATATCATGACTAAGAAAACTAACTCAAGTACTATACAATATATCACGAGATGACTGATAAACTAACGGTAAACCAGTATCCTATGGTAAATCGCCACCCCCGCCGCATCGCGCGGGTAAATGACTAGTATATATATATACATATATATAAGTTTCCATTTTTTTTAACTTATGAAAATATGTTTAAGTACTTAAGAAAATACTTTAGGAGTTTAGGACTTAAACTTTTCCATCAAGACTTACCTAATCATGACTAAGGTCACTAATCATGTTTAGTCATGTTAATTACCTTTTAATTACACTTTAATCATAATTAGAATTTTAGAAAATTTCGCCATAGTTTTCCCTTATATTATGGCATTTTCCAAGTTTTTAAAACGTATTTTAAACCATATTTAAGCCCAAAAATCATCACAAAACTCAATTCAAGTTTCAACATCAACTTTGCATGCATGTATTATCACATAACATCTTCATTTTTCCATGAACTCTTATATATATTTTTAACAATACTTCTAAAAATATATTTCAGCAAGATCTTTAAAACCAACATATTTCTTATGATCTTTAAGCTAGTTCATCCATTTAAACAAACTTGTTTAGGCTACTTTTTAAGATCATTATATAATAAATCATGATTTTAACTTCTTGTAAAAGTTATATTTGTTGAAAATCATTTTCAAGTTTATTGTTTAAGTTCATGGTTTATGAAGATGAGATCTTGTTAGATCTAAACATCTTGATGTTTAGATCATCAATTTTAACCATGTTTATACCAGATAATAACAACCTACTTTAACATAAACACCAAGTTCATACTAACTAGTTCACAAAAATCAACATAATCAACAAGTAACTACTTTATTTTTGCAAACTTTTAAGGTATATTTAGAGTTTTAAGCTTCATTATGTAAGTGTTCAAGATGGAAAGTTGCACACTTATGATCTACTTAGCATAATAACCATAAGAATGAGTTTGTAAGAGCCTTACTACTAGCACAAGGCTAGGGAAGTTCCTTGATGAAGATGACGAAGAATGTAAGAAGATGTGGAAGCTCCAAATGGTGAGATTATGCTCCTAGTGTGCATCCATGACTTGTAACACCCATAGATCATCTTGGAATGGCTTGTAAGTGTTTGAATTTGGTTATTTAGGAAGTGAAAATGGGGAGTTATGGAGGTGGTGGTTTGGCCGAAACTAAAGAGAAGAAAGGAGAGGAGTTTGTGAACTTGTTTGTGAATGTAGAAATGATAAGGATATTAGTGATATAGAGTAAATTACAAACCTCGTCCTTTATATATGTATGTTATTGCAAATATGTCCTTTGTCTTCAATAATTACATTAATCATACCTAATAACCCTATTTGTTGACTGATATTGATTGCTCTGTTTCCCTCTTCCACCACCTTCACGGCCTCTTCCACCACCGCCACCTCCCCGTCCTCTTCCACGGCCATCTCCCCGCCCTCTTCCGCCTCCGCGACCCCGTCCCTAAAACCGTGATCTATCAGATTTCAACCCTAGTGACTGTATTCCCCTTCGTTTTTCACGAGCTTCTGGATATAAATGAGATCTCTCATGACCCACCAAGTCCCGCTTTAACTTTGTTGAAACCTTTGGAACTTTTATCCTTCACTTCATACAGTCTACAGGTATTATATTATTCCAATAATATGTCAGTTTTTTATATATAAAATCATTTATGAGGTTTTATGAATTCGAAAATATCATTACCTTGGAGCACGAGATTTCTTTTCATCTTTATTTTTATTATTTGTAGGATCATCATCATCTGATGCATCAAATTCCCTTTTGATCCTCATCTTCTTCCTCCATAAAAGGATCAAAATGTTCTTTCACTAAAGACTGTTGCACAAGTGCAGCTAAAGGATGCAAAGCCTGATACTCTAAAGAGTTTTCATCAACTTCAAAGTCCTGAAATCATCATCAGTAAAAAAAGGTCATTAATGTTAAAAGAAGAAACAACGCTTCACGTGAGAACTTATGGCAAATTATCAAACAGAATATTCCATACCTCGTTATTAAACACATACCCGAACCGTTCATCTTGAAGAACGGGGAGGTGGCGGTGGTGGAAGAGGGCGTGGAGGTGGCGGAAGAGGGAAACAGAGCAATCAATATCAGTCAACAAATAGGGTTATTTGGGGTTTTAAATGGGGGAAAAAGATGGGTAGGTTAAAAGACATTAATGCCTTCACGTGGGCCCCACGTGACTATAATTAACTTAGAAAATTATCTGGGTTTGGGGTAAAGGATATAACATGTTAGGATTTGTAAACATTAGGTATGATTAATGTAATTATTGAAGACAAAGGACATGATTTGCAATAACATACATACATACATAAAGGACGAGTTTTGTAATTTACTCAGTGATATAAGGTTCAAACTTGTTGCAAATATTGGTCAACAACAAGATCTTGGACATGCCATGCCTCCATGCATCATGGTATACCCCTTATTTGACCAAAAATAGGAGGTATGGCCTTAGGATTATTTATTTTTTAAAGTTAACATATATATATATATATATATATATATATATATATATATTAAACTGTTATATTTAGATATTTAGGTAATTAGTAAAACTCTAGGATCAATCGGCCACTAATGATGGTTTAGGGTGTTAATTAGTTTTAACTAGTTTATTAGACTAGTTAACTATGTATTAGGATAATAAAAATATCGCTAGGTCGTTCCTCGGCTCAAAACCGGTCAATTTGTGAAAGATGCGTCGTAATAACGAAAGCTATGTTTTGGATATTCTATTGATATCCCAGGGTTTATTTAAGGTGTTTAACACCATTTACAAGCCTTATGGACATTGTAAAAGTTGAATTTTTAGTATTGCGGACAATTTTAATTATTACCGTTTATTGCGAATCAAACAATTTAATACTTTTGGCATTTTCCGGAAAGTTGAGCTTTTATTGCAATCCATTTCCCTAATTTGGGTTTTTATTCAAGTTTCAATGATGATATGCCTTCCATATCGTTCGTTAGTTTTCAGAATTCGCTGACGAAAAACAGTATTTTCAGTATTTTCGCCAACATATTAGGACGTAGTTAATTGTTTTCTCGTGACGCGATGAAATACCATTGTCAAGTATCAATATGTGCTATGATTGCTAGACTTGTATGACCAAATTACGCATTAACTAAACCAAATTGAACGCAATTAAATGTATAAATAATCGTTAAGTTGTACAGAATTACCATTAATTTTGCTGGTTGTCACACAGGGACCAAGTTTAGATGTATCCTGGTCATTGAGGGTAAATCCGATAGGACCTATAAAATAAGAGAACGGGGAAACAAACAAAACGTATCAATATTGTTAAATGAAAAAAATATCAAAATTAAGAAACATTAGTAACCAACAAACTTTTGATTAACAATTTCAAAGTCACATGACAAAACTAAAAGATTACGAACTTCCAAAAGTTTGAAATATGAATATATAATAGCAAACATGCACGAATACTTCTAACTGGGTTTGATCTAACAGATTTACAATCAACATATATTGATCCACAATAATTTGTCTCATTTATCTCCTATACAAAGGAAGTTAAATGCCCCCATTGTAAAGGGATTTTTCCTCAAGACAAGTGGATGTTTCTTTCTACACAATCAGTTATTCTCACCTTCTCTGTGAATCTCATATAAACTATTGTATTCATATACGTTTGTTGATTCAAGACTAAGGTGGAGTTTGTTTCTTTAAGAAAAGTACTTCACAACCTCTTTTGTCTTCCCCACGCAGACCACGCGTAGACGTAAGGGTATGCAGCGTGTTTGTTTTTTAGAAGACAAACCATTAAAAAACATCTGCTAAAGCTCTTCCTTGCGCAGATACATCCTTAGCTCTTCAAACCTCTTCAGACAAAACACATCTGAAACCATTCTCCTTCTCCACCAGTGAATCCATTCTCCAGCCGCACCTCTTTTCCTCCGCCTCCACCCCTCGTCCTCCGTCGCCCCCTTCTTTTCAGTCGAGCCGTCGTCCTCCGTCGCCCCCTTCTTCTCAGTCGAGGCCACCTCCATCGCCCCCTCTTCTCCGCATCGAGCTCTACCTCCGTCGCCCCCTCTTCTCTATCGGGTTCCACCCGCTGCCACCCCTCTTCTCCGTCGGGCTCCACCCACTGTTGACACCTCCTCCACAGCCTACTTCTGGTATGTTCAATTTAGGGTTTTTTTTTTCAATTTAGGATTTTGATGTTGAATGATCTGCTTATATCTTCGTATGAACTTCTAATTTGACTGATTTTTGATGAAATTGATGAAATTTAGGATTTTGTCTGAACTTCTAATTTAGGATTTTGATGTTGAATGATTTGCTAAAGTTTATTTTTGGTTAATAAGAGTTTGACGAAACACCTGCCACTTACATGTCGGTTAAGGAGAATAAAATATATCAAATAAAAAACAAACAATCTTCTTCTTGTAGACTGCAGACGTTTTACCTCATAAAAACAAACAGTACCTAACTAAAGTGTTGAAGTGTGGTCTCCAGGCTAAAGTCTCGAACCTCTTCTAACACATTCTCATTAACGTGTGCAGATTCACTAGAAAATCGAAGAAGACAAAGTGTAATCCGATACATAAAATCTAAATTGTAACTACAAATTCTAAAAATTATCAATCTATTAAATTACAAAGCTTGCAAACAGTAACATGGCCCATGTGTCACCTTCTGATTGGTTATTTTTTCCTTACTCGCTTTCTTAGTGAATTTATATATGATTTGTGTTTGATTTACATCATCTATTAGCTTCTGGTAAAGTGGTTGGGTTGTAAGGATATGTTATTTCTAGACGCAGGTTCAATTCTTTGCTGTCCTTTTTTTACCTCACTTTCCTCTTTTTTAACACCTCTTCAATCTTTCCACGCGTCCTCACCCTGTAAACACATCAACCTCACCGCCAAACCTCACAATAGTCAATTAAGAGAGAGAGAACAACCATCGACGATACGGAATGACGGTGGTGAAGGATTGTTCGACGGAATGGCTGTGGTGACGTTCTCAGACGTGGCGGCTAGGATTCTGGTTACCCTAGACGCGGTTACTTAAAGTTTAACAGGGTTTTGGGCAATTGGGCACATCAAATTCCACTTTGATCGACAACTTGGAAGGTGCTCTCATCACGAATGACACAATTTCCTTTAACCTATCTTCGAATATTGCCCAAAAGTCCAAAAATCTGCATCAAAATTCTGTTTTTACATACAAATCGTAAAAGATGTTACGTTGCTTTGGGTACCCATCAACCACTTCAACCGAAATCCTTCATATGGGTGAGTTTTATTGCATATTAGATATTACTATGATGAATTTAAGCCTATGTTGAGTGTTATTGTATCTATTTGATGCTAAATCGGTTTTTTTTTCTCTCTAAAACTGGTTATTTATGTAGATAACTGATCATGTGTTGAAGAACCTTCAAGTAATTCAATTTATACCAAAAACACCATAACAGAGATTGCTCTGCCATAGAAGATTATCTTCCATATACATGGATTGCTTCATTTTACCCCATAGTTATTCATTGTATTAACCCAAATGACAATTTAGACTATATACTTACAAATGGTTCAAAGGGGAAAAGTACGTTTTCGGTGCTAAAACAAAAGTGGGAAATGTTTGACAAGATAAATTTTTATAAAAATTCTAAAAAGTCTTTGAGAAAGCATGATCTTTGTAATCATATATGACATAACTGTGTTTAAAAATCATAAACGAAAAGTGTTTTGGTTCACCTACCAAACTGATCCGTTTGGAGGGAGCCCAAGATGTTTAATGAATACATCTCTTTAGTCATTATTAAAAATATAATTTTATGTTTGTTTTCAGCAAATAAGTCACTTACTAATAAAAAATGTTAGATTGTAATAGTGGTTCAAGATTACATGTTAACTAGATAGCTATAAATGTACTCCTTTCTTTGACAGGGGCGAAGCTATGTAGAGCAGAATGGGGTTAAATGACACCATTGCACCATTGATTCTTGAAAAATATGTAAAGCTACTAGAATTTTGATTTTCTCCAACCTTTTTTGGGCAATAATCCCAAAGATATATTTTTCGAACAACACATAAGAATGAAGCAAGGTTGGTTGGTAGATACATCCGTTTGTCTAAGAACTGACCCAGGTGAGTATTATATAATTTGTACTTTTAAATATATATATATATATATATATAAGATGGGTAAGCGTTGTTGGTCGATGAGGGTAACATCATCCGGATCATTGTAGGTCTGAAATTAACATAAATGGACTAGACATATAGAATGTATTGACTAAAACTAACAAATGATCGTCAGGTCTATGATAGTCAACTTGGTGTCATCACCCTTGGATGGTCAGCCCGGGATTGCCAACTTGGTGGTTAGTTTGAGTCATCAGCCCTGGATGGTCAATTCTAGATCATCAACTATTTGATGGTCTGGGATTCTCAACTTGATTGCCAGTTTGAGACCTTTGAGTCATTTGAGTTGGATGCAAGGTTTAAAAAACCGGAAACGAGTTTCGAGGCGTTTTCCCTTCGCCTCACGAGGCGTAAGCCTCGAGGCAAACCGAGGCGTAAGCCCAAGGCGGAATAAAAAAATAAATATAAATATTATACATCTTATAGAAATGTAATACTAACTAAATCATCATCAAATTCATCAAAATAATAAGAAAACACATAAAAAAGACATAAATTGCTTGAAATTGACACAAAAACTCAAAAACAAATATTAAAAACCCCTGAGGCGCAGCCTTTTTAGCGCCTCAGCTCCTCTGAGGCGCACATGCAATATAAATCCCCTGAGGCGCGCCTCAGAATCGTTTTTTGGCCGTTTCGCCTTGAGGTGTTCCTCAAGGCGCACACCTCAACCATTTTTTTAAACCATGCTTGGATGGATAACTTTAGAACAATTTTTATATGATCAGCTTTGAGTCATCTAATCTTGAAGCTCAACTTTGAGAGGTCAACTTCAAAAGATGTAAATTGTTGTTTTGACTTTATTTCCCTAAACTGGGCTGTTTAAAATGAACACAAGCCTTCTATTTTCCGAAGACTCATTCTTAGTTTATGGTAAACAATACATATCAAGTACTTCTGTAATAGTTTTTTTTCTTTTCATTATTGCATGATCCAACACTGTTAATTATGCCGAATTATATATATAGTGCATGGTTGTCTTGCATGTCACACACCTAAAATACCACTTGCGGAAACACCGCAGGACGTGTGACGTACCAGGATCTAGCCACTAATCACATTGAACTCATAACTATATTTAAATAAAACTTTCATTCATTAAGATAAAGTGTTACAACACGTTAAGTGTAATTCATCGTATACAGCAGAAGCATAAATCATTTGTTAAGTGTTTCATAAACCACATGTACAAAACCGTTAGACTTGTCTTGCGATTCCATGTATCTCAACCCATGACCACTCCAGCATCCCAGACAGCAAGTTCCAAATGATATAAACCTATAGACCTGCAAGCATGCAGACAAGTGTGTCAGACGACGCTGGTGAGTTCAAAGTTTTGTTAACGTGTTTAGTTACCAGATATGAGTATAAAACATTTCAGTGATTTGATGTTGTTATTAACTCGATTACCGCAGATGGCTCTAGATTATTTGCCCAAACCCCAATGCTCTATCATACATTGGTCAAGTGGTTAAGGTAATTAGTTCATGACCGTCCTCCCCGGTACGGTGTGAGGGTGCCAAACCTAATAGCGCTATCAACTAATAACCACGTTGCTTCCCCGGCAACCAATCGGTATATGATGGGACGTAATGATAGAAATGAGTGTAATAACCAACATCCCAATAACCCGACGTTCCTCCCCGGAACGATTACCAGATGTCCTTCCCCGGGACGCATGCTTGGAAAAAGAGCAGTGAACTCACCTTAGATTTGCTCGGTATGTTACGTTACATTACCCGTTCCCAGTTGGTCAACCAAACCCTATCATGGTTACCAATCAACATCAGTCACATAATCAACAAGTCACGTATTTGTACACAAGGTCACCGCATATCATGTGTCAAGTACCCAGTTCCATACATGTTCACATCTCATGTGAATATCTCATAACAACCTACAAAAGATGGGTGTTTCTAACTACACAAGTTACAATCAGGATCCTTATTCTTAACCAACATTATCCATCAACATCAGTTTCATGATTACACACGTCATTACTTTCACCTAGTTTACATCCCTTGCAAGATCACAGTATATCAGGTAGCAAATGCACATTTCTATCACACGTTCACATCTCATGTAAATGTTACAAAGTATCACATAACATAACAGGTGAGTTTGTTATACACACTAATCAACCCAAGTTTCTTATTCTCTTTGCCATGCAACAAGGATCGTAAACACACACAAGTATTCATCATCATCAACATCACAGGCACCTACTGTTCAACACATTTACTTATACGATGAAACACCCCATGTTTCGTCGAGATGAGGGGTAACGAAACACCCCATGTTCCATCGAGAATATGGGTAACGAAGCACCCCATGTTTCGTCAAGGATATGGGTGACAAAACACCCCATGTTTCGTCAAGGACCAGATCCACGGTGAAACTAGTTTTTTCGTCACAATCCCCAAACTGACAGTTACAGTTCTCAATTGGTTCCTATGCAACCCTAATCGTCTATTCATCAGCCTAGCACAAAGTCAATAGCATGCTTTCTGGATTCAAACAACATAACCCTAGATAACATCAACATTAACCGTTAATCGAATTAGTGAATATCACATCGCGCATGTCATCAAACTATATCATATTCACGAACCCTAAATCATCAACATAATACAATCGGTTTCATACCAAACGCACACAGATACCCATGGTTAATAATCAACATGTTAATGAATCAATCTTGCTCAATTAGTTTGCAAACAATACTCGAACTCCTGCTTATTCTTACGCATACACATACACTTAACACATCACACATAACTAGAACAATCAAAAATAATAATAACACACTAACCGATTGCTAGGCTGAGGAAAAGCTGATTACTTCAAAGGAGAGGGCTTCGAGAGACCAAGAGAAGGGCTGCCGTCGTTCATGGGTGGGGGAAAGGAGGCTTTAGGGTTTGTGTTTGCGTTCCATGATTACAAGGGTTATGTAAACACATAAAGATAATGTTTGGGCCGTAAACCTTCCTGGGCCGAGATCCTTATTGACGAAAGACTACCTCCCTGGGCTGAGGTCCTTGTTGACGAAAGACCTCTTTAACCGTGTAAGGTGATGTCAAAAGATCTATGTTTCATCAAGTAGAGTTTATGACGGAGAATCTTAGTTATGAAACATACACCAAAACAACCACACAAACAATGCAATAAACATTTAACATTAATCAGTTTATCAAGGTAGAGTTGTGAAACAGATAATTGCGTAGAAGCAAGACCTTGAAAGCCCGGGTTGTCACATCATCCCCAACTTGAAAGAAATTTCGTCCCGAAATTTGATACGTAATCCAAAGCAGCAAAAAGTTAGATCAGGATGGCTGTGGATTTTCCTTGGGTACCACATCATCCCCAACTTGAAAGGGAATTTCATCCCGAAATTTGCCAATGACAGCAACAACTGATTCAACCACCTGAACAATTGAGGATACAAGAGCTTTAACAGATCTTTACGTTCCCACGTGAACTCCGGTCCACGTCTTGAGTTCCAACGAACTCTCTCGATAGGAATTCGACTATGACAATGAACCTTGACTTCCTAATCCATGTTTTCGATAGATTCCTCAACAATCGCAGCCTGTCATCAACCTTAGGCTCTAGCAAAGGTATCACAAGTGTTTCGTCAGACAAACACTGCCTTAAATCCGAGACACAATTGACATCGTGCACGTTACCCAGTTCGCCGGGTAACTCGAGTCGGTAGGCCACGTGACCGATTCTTTCCAGAATTCTGAATGACTCAACGAAACGTAAATTAGGCTTGCCACGCTTCCCAAGCGTACCACACCCTCCCAGGGTGAGACTTTCAACACGATACGATCGCCTATAGTGAACTCCCAATGTTTCTTAAGGTTATCAACTTTTTTGACGGTCACGCGTTGCTGCCAAATGATTTTCGATCCAAGCAATCTTCCCAAGAGTTTCGAGTACAAGTCATGGACCCGTGATTAGGTTGTCACCCACCTTAATCCAATAAGGAGATTAGCGTTACTGTCCATGCAATGCCTCAAACAGAGCTGTCTGAATACTAGAATATTAACTGTTACGGTAGAACTCAGCCAAAGGTAGGTGTCATTCCAATTTTCAATAAGTCAATCACACACATGCTCGCAGCATGTCTTCGAGTGTCAGGGTGGTTCGTTTACTCAGACCGCTTGTCCTACGGTGATAAGCAATGCTCATGTCTAGACGTGAGTCGAGGGTGTTGTGTTTTGTCTGCCAAAATCAGGTATACTTCAAAATCGGAGGTAACAGGATTGGCACCTCGTGCCTAAAACCGCCTCTCTTAGAGGAACACTCACAGCTTGTGAAGACTCGTCAGTTTCCGTGATTGCAAGAGAGTGTGCTGGTTACATGAGACAATCAATGATCACCCAGGTGATATTGTTTCCGTTTTGAGTTGTAAGCAGACTAGCAACAAAATCCATTACAGTCTGCTCTCATCTTCCATATGGTTATTGCCGGTTGCTGATACTCCACCTTAACTTTCCCACAAGTCAAACGTCATACACATACATTGCTAGGTGAGTCTTCATGCCCGATCATCAGTACAAGATTTATAGATCCTAATATTTCTCATCAAAATCCAGACGACTAGAATATCGAAGCCGGTGCGCTTTGCTCAACACAAGTTTCCTAAAGTTGCCGTATATTGAGATCCACGCTCGTTCCTGGGGGTAGCGAATATCATCCGCCCTGCCAGAGGTTGCTTCTCCATGCCCCGCATGGGTTCAACTTGAAAATCCTCTTCCTTCTGTTCTCCAGTTTGAATAGAGCGAGTCTGATCAGGAGAGTTAGAGTCGATAGTAAGCAGCAAAGCTCGTGCACATTCAAGTTCACAGTCATAATCATCCAAAAGTTCCATCTAGCGATGCCATTAGCTGATTTAGCTCTTTCGAAACCAGGGTACACGGGAAGCCCTTGTGATCGGTCTAAGTAGTGCATTCGGTACCGTCCAAGTGATGCCTCTAACTTAAATCCAAAGACCACGGTTTCCACCGTAGGTTGTGTGTCATGCAGTTCCTCTTTGTAACTCCATTACGTAAGTCATCACTCTCTTGTGTTGCATCGGTGTGTAACTGGGACTCTGATTCGGAGCATCATGGTATACCACTAGATCACCCGTACCCTTAGGTAAAGACGATGCTCAGAGCATTGCAGAGTTGGGATTCGAAAGCTGAAAAGACGTCCTCTTGTTTTATCTTCCACGAACACAACACCCTGCTGTGCTAAAGAAATTTAAGTTGCGCGATCTTCGAAAATCCGGTGATGAATCTGCGATAGTATCTAGTGAGACCAAGAAATTGTTGTATCCTCGAAGGGATCTTTGGTGTCGATCAGTTTCTAACAAAATGGATCCTAGCGAGATCCATGTGTATTCCCACTTCGTTGTTTATATGACAAAAAATGTACCTCTCGAATCCAGAAGTTACCTTTAACAAGACTTCACGCGGAGTGGCTCCTCCCTCAGGAGCTCTAAGATAGGATACATATGCTGCCCATGTTTTTCCTTTCTCCTGGTAATGATTCAAAAACGTCATCAACAAACATGGTTGATTCTTGTGGTCCATAAAGCTGCGGGTGTGCTGATTAACTCAATGATCATGGTGTACAAAGTCGCAATGGCCACATTGAGTTCTATATGCCGTTCTAAGAGCATTCTCCCCTTGGACTTCCATCTGATGATAGTTTGTTCGTTAATCAATCTTCGAATAGGAGCTTAACCCTTGCAACTGGTCAACAG
Source organism: Helianthus tuberosus (assembly GCA_030545235.1). Taxonomy (NCBI): domain Eukaryota; kingdom Viridiplantae; phylum Streptophyta; class Magnoliopsida; order Asterales; family Asteraceae; genus Helianthus; species Helianthus tuberosus. The sequence goes on from JARYGA010026605.1 coordinate 83,131, forward strand.
GTTGTCAATACATGGTTGAGGCGAACGGTTCTTGACTGTCACTTTGCTGAGTTCTCGATAGTCAGTACACATACGAAAAGGCTTATCTTCTCGGATATAACTGGGCTCCCCAAAGAGAAAAACTAGGTCCGATAAAACTCCTGTTCGATAGTCCTTGAAGTTGATTAGGCAGTTCCTGCAACCTTCCCGATGTGAGACAATAAGGAGTACTGGTAATAAGGGCTGCTTCTGACATGATACCGATCTGATATTCACCTGACGATGTGAAGGTAAACCCGATAGTTCTCCTGGTAGCATATAGGTAGAAATCATGAACAATTGGTGGATCCTCGATCCTCTTTTCTTTAGCCTTAACATCAGTAACGAGTGCTAACATAGCGGGGTAATCCTTTCGTGGACACTTCTGGCCTTTATTGCTGAATTGATGCTAACCTTTACACCACTCTAACACTTCAAAGTATAAAGTGACGCAAAATTTCCATCCCACAAGGTATATCTGCGCGATATCTAGATTACCAATCTTCACAACTACTGCATCGAAACTGATGTGCACAAAATTCAACATATAAATTACATCAATTGTGGCATAAAACTAACCCTTTTTTAGTACTAATGTTGGAAAAAGTGTGTTTTTGTCTTCCTTTTGTATTTTCAGGATTAAATGAGCTCAAATTAACAAAAGAAGCAAAAAGGCAGCTAAATCTAACATAAATACAAGAAAAGGAACAAACGTGGCATGCCCGACCCCCCGACAGCATCTTCCCAAGCAAAATCAAGAAGACAGAAGACTGAACACGCCCCGTGCTCAGTGAACACGGGGGCGTGCCCAAATGCCAGCATAAAAGACAAAGCTATAGAAGCTTTTATCGCCCACCACGGGGCCGTGCTCAGCGGACATGGGGCCGTGGTCAACTATAAGAATCGTAGAATCCAGGTAAATCTTGATAGTACAGATATGCTTCGGCACACGGGGGCGTGCCCAGCGGACACGGGGGCGTTGTCAACTAATAGACAAACTGGAATTAATGAAGACAGAGAAGAGGATGGACACGGGGCCGTGCCCGGGCTGCTGTTCAGGCTATAAATAGGGGTGCTTGGCTCATTTGCAAACCATCCCTTGGCACACCACCTCTCTCACACTTCACCCACCACCATCACAACACCATCATCCACCACCATCATCCATTGTCCATCGTAGAGTGTGTGAGTCGTCTCGGGATCCAAGATTGATCGTAAGAGTTCTTGACAATCAAAGGCCATGTTTGCCTAAGTCTCTTACATCACTTGGTGAAGACAAGTGTCTAGTGTAATACTTTTTATTTTTAATCCTTTCGCACTTTTTACTTGGTTATGTATTAATGACTTTAATAACTAGTTTCTTATGTTGAAGGTGATTCTTCCTTATCGTTTTTCCGTGGTGTCTTGGCATTATTTTACTGTCTATATAAAATAAAAGATTTTCACCATTCATATCTCCACGGTCTATATGGAGGTATGTTGGCTACCTGGTCGGGGGTTAAGCGAACGGTTTGGTAAGAGTCTTGCCTTGTTCAGTGTATAGATCCTGCAAGGACCTGGGTCAAATTTAGTATGACCTCCTTCAATACTCACCGGTATTGGATGGAGGGGGTCCAAACTCTTTGATCCCCTCATATGTAAGCTACTATTAATACTTTAATCCGGCTACTTAGGACTGTATCCTTGCTGACTCAGACTACTTAGCCGAGGGTAACGTCACCTTCAAAAGAGGGGCCTACCATAATATGCATTAATAACTTAATTAATTATCTTTCAATAATCCGACCCTTTAGGATTGTATCCTTGCTGACTCAAACTACTGGGTTTAGGGTAACGTTACCTTCAAAAGAGGGGCCTACTACAATAACTAAGATAATCTCTTAAAAAGTGCAAAAGTGCGGAAATAATCAAAGGTTACACTAAACACGAGTCGGAGCCAAGTGATTCATCTTGTCTATCTGTTTTTATTTTTATTTTATTTTTCAGCATTTTAGTTAGTTTTTATTTTTCTAGTTTAAAAACCTTTTTCTAACTTTTGATTTGATTAGACGTTGAGGATAAACCGTTACTAAAAGCTCTTGTGTCCTTGGACGACCTCGGTATCTTACCAACACTATACTACGCCCACGATGGGTGCACTTGCCCATATGTGTGTTTGGTGTTAGTAAATATCGTGTTTTATAAATTTAAAACTTGACTAACGTGTAAAAAGGGCTTAAAATATACATTAAAAACTAATAACACTCACGCACATCAAGTTTTTGGCACCGTTACCGGGGACACGAGGATTTTAAGAAAGTTAGGAATCAACGGCCTAATCGTTTTTTCTAATTTTTCTGTTTTTTTAGGATTTTCGTAGTTTTTCAGCTTCTGCAGAACTCAGCACGGGCCGTGCCCGCTGAACACGCCCCGTGCCCAATCATTGGAATTGGCAATCCTATTTTAAGTCAGACAGTAAGCTGAACACGGGGCCGTGCCCACTCATCACGCCCCGTGCCCAAGATTCAGTTACTGAAAACAGAACCGTAAGATCCCGACGGTTGGTAATTTCTGACACAAACATGAGTGATACTGATAATTTTTACTTTTGGCACTCTTATGGTACGTGGTGTCAAATATGTGGTGGTTCCCATAAAGAATTAGAATGTTATTTTCTAAATTATAAGCCCCACTATATAGACCCATCGTTTTCCCGTAGCCTTAAGAGGGGCGAAAGTAAAAATAATCCCTATCTCTCCCTCGAATGCTCTCAACCGGATCTTCTAGGAGAAATGCTTCTTGATGAACTATTTCAATTAGAAGATCTAATTCTTAATTGGTTTAAAGAACTTATATTAGATTTCAATAATTTATCTTAAGATGACAACCAAAAAGAATTGTTGGGATCGCATTCAAATAAAAACAACTTCGTTGTTCCCGACGTTACCTCTAACTCTAGTGAGGACTTGAGCGATAGTCGTCCGTGTATCGATTGTGCCGTGAAGGACTCCTCGTCGACTTCGTTCGATGTATACATAGACCTGAGCAATTCGGCATACACCTTCTTTAACGAGAGCCCGGGAAAGGGTTGGACTTGTCCACCTACATATAGCATAGGAATCACCCTCACCAACAACCTCTTGCGTTCTCGTCTTATTCTAGAGCAATTAAGGTATCTTAGGCACTTTGGGGTTGTTCCATCCAGTAAGGAACCGCCCTATCTGGATAAATTCCTTAAAAACAAGAAAAGTCCATAAGACAGCTTCTAGACACGGGGTCGTGTCCAGGTCAGCACGCCCCCGTTTTTACCCAAAGATTCTCGTCTGATTTCGTGTCAAAATACGGACAAAGTGTGTCAGGATTTCATCTGCACACAGGGCCGTGTCCAGCTGACACGGGGCCGTGTGCAGCATGCTGTCATTTTCTATAAATGCAGCAAGATTCCTGCACATATGGACCACTCCAAAGACAAAGATCTGGTGGATCTTCCCACATACCATCCTAGGTATATTCTAAAGAAGGTTCCCAACAACCATCTTGTCTTTTCCACTTTTATCCATTACCTTCTTCTTCAATTTCTCTTAACACCTCCATTAGAGCTTGAAATCTCCATAATTTCAAGCCTTATTGAGATGTTTGTTAGATTTTTATTCAAGGAATCTTGTTAAAAATAAGTTCTACAATAATGTTTTAAGTTGTTTCTGCTTAGAAACGTTTTAAAAAATCACGAAAAGAAATTAAAACACCAAGATTCCTTGTTCCAAAAATCTGCAGACATCTGAACACGGGGCCGTGTCCGAGGTACTGTTTACATAAAATTGAGTTCTTTTCGATATGTCTTCTCAGAATGGCGAGCAGAACTAGTGGAACATCTTCATCGCACACTAGGAACAACCGACATGGAAGAAGGTCATCAACGGTTGAAGATTCTCTTGTAAACTATGTTTACGCTTAAGAGAGGTCATTGATGAAATAACATGAGTGGAAGAAGCATTGGTCGACCGTATCAATCATTTGACGATGGGACTAGAGGGATGTCTCCGAGAGGTCAACCTTTTGCACCAAAGGTTGAACATTGTCGCTTCTCCTCCTTTGGTTCCAATCATTACCCAAAGGGCATGGAATGTGGTTCCCGAAGTCATCATACCGGCCGAATGGTACGCCATGCATCCGGAGCCCCCTCGGGACGTACTACAAGGGGTTCTGGTTGGTGTCGCTCCTCCTCCACAAGATGTTGAGGAGAATGACACTGCCTTCTTCCTCCCAAGAGAGATAGAAGAATGGCTTTAACACCCCTCGGCTTGGAGTTCGACTAAACTTTTAGATACCGGAAAATTATTTCCGGAATTTTGGTTCTCATTGTAATAGTAGAGCTCCTTAAGATGATTTTATGTATCACTTGACCTATCTAGTTTAGGACCTTTAATTTTTATTTTCCTTCTTTATTTTAACTTTTTAGGACTATTATGTAATTCTCTCTATGTTTTAATGAATGATGGTTTGAGATAATTTGGTGTTTGGATGATGTTGTAATGAGTAAAACACACTCGGGATGGTGAAGGATAACAAGGGAAACTTGAACCAGCACCCCATGCATGAAAACAGGGCCATCCGACAAAATTTTCTTCATTACAGCAAGTTCAGCACGGGCCGTGCCCGCCCAACACGGCCCCGTGCTGCACAATCTGCAGAAAATGCCCAGTTCAGGTAACTGGACACGGGGCGTGCTCACTGAACACGCCCCCGTGCCCAGGCTTCTGTTTCTCTTTATTCATTTCTGTTACTGGCGATCTGAACACGGGGCCGTGCCCGGACACCACGGGGCCGTGTCTAGACGCCCAGTAACATAAATTTTGCTTTTTCACACCCTTTTTACACATTCAATCAACCTAAAAACTTATTTTTGGGACACATTGAGGACAATGTGTAATTTAAGTGTGGGGGGGATGCTAAAACTTTGAATCTTGCAAGTCCTAATCACAAGCCTTACACAAAACTCTATTGGAACCGCTAATCACCCCAAGTTCAGTGTATAGATCCTGCAAGGACTTGGGTCAAATTTAGTAGGACCTCCTTCAATACTCACCGGTATTGGATGGCGGGGGTCCAAACTCTTTGATCCCCTCATATGTAAGTTACTATTAATACTTTAATCCGGCTACTTAGGACTGTATCCTTGCTGACTCAGACTACTTAGCCGAAGGTAACGTCACCTTCAAAAGAGGGGCCTACCATAATATGCATTAATAACTTAATTAATTATCTTTCAATAATCCGACCCTTTACGATTGTATCCTTGCTGACTCAAACTACTGGGTTGAGGGTAATGTCACCTTCAAAAGAGTGGCCTACTACAATAACTAAGATAATCTCTTAAAAAGTGCAAAAGTGCGGAAATAATCAAAGGTTACACTAAACACGAGTCGGAGCCAAGTGATTCATCTTGTCTATCTGTTTTTATTTTTATTTTATTTTTCAGCATTTTAGTTAGTTTTTATTTTTCTAGTTTAAAAACATTTTTCTAACTTTTGATTTGATTAGACGTTGAGGATAAACCGGTACTAAAAGCTCTTGTGTCCTTGGACGACCTCGGTATCTTACCAACACTATACTACGCCCACGATGGGTGCACTTTCCCATATGTGTGTTTGGTGTTAGTAAATATCGTGTTTTATAAATTTAAAACTTGACTAACGTGTAAAAAGGGTTTAAAATATACATTAAAAACTAATAACACTCACGCACATCAGAAACCATCAAGGATAGCAAAAGGAAGGTCGATGTCAAACTCTTGTCCTACAAGGTCGAGTTTGCATCCCAACTGTCACACCCCGATATTTCCATGTATTACCGGTGGGCCCGGTGGGGAGTTTCGTGACGTAGTTGATATCATCATAGTCAAACAACACAATATTTAAATGCACAGCGGAAGCAAAAGATAGATTCACTTCAACTTTAATAAATTGTAATATCAAGTATCACAAAATAGTTGAATAAAATCCACAGGTGGATCAAATAAAAAGAAACTTTGTTCAACAGACTGAAATGCATCCAAGCTTGCGAGACTCTTATTGATGCTAAGGAGAAAGCCAGCCTATTTCGAGTAGTACCTGCACTTAATCTTTTTGGGAAAATACGTCAGTTTACACTGGTAAATACAATTAACTGACTCATTTTGAAAAGGTTTAATAAAATTGATTTGAATGCACGTGGCACAAAACTTTTATAACTTGGGATAATTATTTATATATAATCTTGCAAAAGAATTACATGTTCGTTATACGTTCAGTAGCCCGGATTGACGTCGGGTTAAAGATTAATAGACACACCACATGATATAGTCTCGCGGCGGTTTATTCCCGACACCGGCGGTTATACCTTATTATTTATACATGCACTAGCGGGTGTACGCCTACACCCGTGTGCTAAGGTCGTGGCCATTTCGTAAAATGATGCCAAGGATATCCGGGACATGGTCATTAACCCCCCAAAGGCTTTAAACAAACAAAATAATTTAAACGGGATATATCAATGATTTAACCTCCATACGATAAAAGATTCAATACCCGACCAAGCGGTATTTTATATACCGTACCCCAAGCCCGTATAGGGAAAATAAGTTAAAAGTATTTACCTTTGCAAGTAATAATCACAACGAGCAAGTGCACGTAGCTTTTACCGGGTCTCCTATTCTGGAACGAAGGTTATAATAACCTATTAGAATCCTAATGGGTCTTTCTTAAGTTTAAACTTAGACTGGTTAGTTTTAACGAAGGTATACGGTTCGAACGTATGATTAAGCGAAGACCGGAATAGAATGTGATTTAGACCCGACAAGTTTGAAGACTTGTATAATATGGGTAAACTAAACACATTCTGTATTTTGAGATAAAAATCACAAGGTTCGACCCGTTTCGGCTAATTTATGCAAACTAGTTACATAAACCGATCCGAACGCGAATAACGCATAACGGGTAACCGAATGAGTCACGAACATGTTTCCTAAGTTAATATGCTTTAAATATGTTGTGATATCAGTAGAATACCTTCCATTATGCCCAAAACGAGTTTAATCTCAAATTAAGCCCCATAGGGGTATTTTGGTCATTTTAAAGATTATAAAAGAGATTAATTATAATCCTGAGACTCGGGTATGAAATAATCAGTAAAACAACTTAATTTGATAGGTCATATCAGTTGGTGATAAGTCTTATATAACAGAATGGTTTTAAACCCATACTATTTGTTTAATACGCATAAAAAGTCGTTTTAAGCGATTTCCGGGTTATACAGGAAATCTAAGTTTTCTGATCAGGTTATAAAGTTCAAAATACTTCATTTATTATATAAAATCAGTAGCAATTGGATTGGTGTCAAAATACTATGTGGAACTCATTTAATAAACAAAGAGGGTATAATCGGTATTTACCGAATCAAGGCAATAACCCTATGTTATGATCAGTTTAGAAATAATTAAAAATATTTAAAAATCTCAAAATATTATATTACATCAGTGGGTAAAAGGTTTGGTGGCAAAAATTGGGTTTAGATAGGCTTTATGCTAATTGCGCCGTTTAATTAACAAAAAGCTTTTTAAGTGCGCTATTGAGCATAACTCCTAATCTAGACCTCTAACTGATATGAAATTTCAGGGACATGTTTATAAATCAGTAGAAAAGATTATTGTCCTCTGAAATTTCCAAAATTCTCGTTTTAAGGTAAAAAGGGCATTATGGTCAACATTAAGCAATTAACGGAAACCTCGGACAATCAACGAGTTAAGTAGTATAAACGCAGAGGGTTATACTATCATACAATTCGGTCCAAACGGAGCCCTAAGGCATTTCTAAATCATGTTACTACGGGTTAGAACTGAAGTCAAAGCAAAAGTCAAAGTTTTGCGACTTTCGGTTCCGAACCGGTCCTAAACTGAAAATTGTCGGGTCGGACATGCTTAGACATGTTCTTGCATTGATTACCAAGTTATATGAGTGGCAAAACAGGTTACACATCTTCTACATTGTTAATTATGGGTTAAATCAAAAATTAAGTTTCTGTTGACTTTTTATAACGAACTTTGACCCGACAAATGATCTAGTTAGAGCGGGAATCAGATGGTGCACTTTTAAGGGTTTATTGCCCACATAATTACCAACTTATAACTACTTGAAGTTTGACTAATCACTGGACCATTAGTGATTAATCAATAAGTCAAACCTTAATTACGACGGTTTGACTTTAAGCTAAATAACTAAGTAAAACACGATTAAGGAAGGTTAAGGAAGCTTACCAAGGTCCTATGCACGACTAGTGATGCTTAGGGAGTGGCCTTGAGCTCCAGAAATGATCAGAAGTTGAGTTTGGAATGAATGATCAAGGTTGCAACAATGAGGCCTTTATATAGTGCCTTTGATTCATCATGATCATGACAAACAAGTCTAGGATTGATCCCTGATCAATTACAAGTGTCCCTAGTGCCTAAGAACTAGTTTATGTTGCACATGGGAGTGAAAAATGGCAATGTAAGTCGGTTAAATCGTTTTAACAGGTTGCTGTTACGTTTTCTGTTACTGGGGCCGTCTTACGGACCGTAAGCAGAGGGTCTTGCGGTCCGTAAGTCTTTACCAGAAGGCAAAAGTTTGTAACCTTTCAAGCTTTGAACAGGCAACCTTTATATTACGACTTTGGGCCTCTATTTGCAGTATGGGGCCTTTAGATCATGCTTGAACAGTTATGACCACCTTGCCATGTTCTAAAGTTGTCTTGCATTCTTTTGAAAGGCCATAAATGAAGATTCGTCAAAACACAATTTCATAGGACCCCATCTTTATACTTTGAATCAATTATTACTGGTATTAACTGGATTAGAATGTATATCAGATGTTTATAACTCAGGTTAAGGTTTGGGATTTATACATAGGTCGCTCAGAGGTATTTATTAACATATCGACGCTTTTAACCCCTCGTATACGAACTTTATCATAACTTCCTCATACGATAACGAAACTTGGTGAAATTTTTTTTTATCATGCATTCTAGTGAGTATAATTAATCGTTACAAAGCTTCGGGTTTGCTAAAAGGTCACTCAGAGGTATACTTTAATCATGTTGACACATTTATCCCCTGTAGTTTGTAATCTCTCACTTTCTTTCACAATTAGTTTCGTACGATCCATGATTCAGTCGTTTAAGGGTATAAACATCATGTAGGGTTATTGTAAAGTATATTTATTCGTTGTTGACATTTTGAACCCTTTTATTCACATACTTTTCTTGTTTGTCAACTTTAGTCCTTCTTAGGAAATCCTTTACACGTTTAAAGTTTATGACACGTGTCGATATAATATTGGACATGAAATTTCGAGGTGTCACATCCTCACCCCCTTAAAAGAAATCTCGACCTTGAGATTTACTGAAATAAATGAGGGTATTTCTCTTTCATTGTGGACTCTACCTCCCACGTGTACTCGGGACCTCTTCGGGCATCCCATTTAACTTTTACAATCGGTACACGCTTCCTTCGAAGTTTCTTAACCTGTCGATCCTCGATCGACACTGGTTTTTCAACAAACTTCAAGCTCTCTTCTATGTGCACATCTGTATGTGGTATGACTAGTGATTCATCAGCTGGACTCTTCTTCAGATTGCAGATGTGGAATACATTGTGAATACCACTGAGCTCTTCAGGTAATTTTAACTAATAAGCAACTGATCCGACACATTCGATGATCTCGAATGGTCCTATGTACCTTGGGCTTAACTTACCTTTCTTACCAAATCGCATCACTCCCTTCCAGGGTGATACTTTAAGCAACACTTTGTCACCTACCTCGAATTTCAGAGGTTTACGCTTTAAATCGGCGTAGCTTTTCTGCCTATCTCTTGTCTGTCGTTTCAAAGACTATTTCAGGTCCTGTCAGTTGGACATCTCCAACTTCCGCCCAACAAACGGGCGTTCTGCATTTTCTACCGTACAAGGCCTCGAAAGGCGCGGCTTTGATGCTGGTATGATAGCTATTGTTATACGAGAACTCGATTAATGGCAGGTGGTTATCCCAACTACCACCTAAGTCAATCACACACGCACGAAGCTTGTCTTCCAATGTTTGGATTGTACGCTTACTCTGCCCGTCCGTCTGAGGATGGTAAGCCGTACTGAAATTTAAGTGCGTGCCCAAAGATTGTTGGAAACTTTTCCAAAAATGTGAAGTGTATCTAGTATCTCTGTCAGAGATAATAGACACTGGTATACCATGCAGGGATACAATCTTATCTACGTACAATTGGGCTAACATGTCGGAGCTGTAGGTCTCCTTAATGGGTAGAAAATGTGCTGACTTAGTCAGTCTATCTACTATTACCCATATAGTATCATTTCCTTTCTTTGTCTTTGGAAACTTGGTGATGAAATCCATTGTCACCATTTCCCACTTCCACGTGGGAAGTTCAGGCTGTTGTAGTAAACCTGACGGCTTCTGATGTTTGGCTTCGACTTATGCACACGTCAAACATTTAGCTACATAGGCAGCTATAGACTTCTTCAAGCCTATCCACCAGAAATTTGCTTTCAGATCCTGGTACATCTTGTCAGTTCCAGGATGAACGGAGTATTTAGAGCTGTGGGCTTCCTGGAGGATAACATCTCGAAGTCCTCCATAAACTGGAACCCATATTCGTCCATTTAACCTCAATATTCCGTCCTTGCCATAGGATAATTGTCCTTCAGTTACTCCTAGCTTTTCATCAGGATAGTTAGCTTCTAGCACAGCTTCCTTCTGCGCAGCTAACAATCTTTCATTCAAACTATTCTTTATCTCAATGCTCTTGGCATTGATTCTTATAGGCTTTACTCTTTCCTTTCTACTCAAGGCATCGGCGACTACATTCGCCTTGCCGGGATGGTATCTTATCTCACAATCATAATCATTCAAAGTTTCCATCCAACGTCTTTGCCTCATGTTTAAATCTTTTTGGTTAAACAGGTGCTGGAGGCTCTTATGATCAGAATAAATCACACACTTGATACCATATAAATAGTGCCTCCACAGCTTTAGTGCAAAAACAACGACACCCAACTCCAAGTCATGGGTGGTGTAATTCTTTTCATGCACCTTTAACTGACCTGAAGCATAGGCAATAACCTTGCCTTTCTGCATAAGCACACACCCCATGCCAGTGTGTGATGCGTCGCAGTAAACCACGAATTCTTCGGTACCTTCAGGCAATGTCAAAACAGGAGCATTGCTCAACTTTTCTTTGAGAATATCGAAGGATTCCTGCTGCTTAGGACCCCAATCGAACTTTACATTCTTACGAGTCAATGAAGTTAGGGGTGCAACAATTCTTGAAAAATTTTCTATAAAACGCCTGTAGTATCCTGCCACTCCCAAGAAACTGCGAATCTCTGTGGGAGTCTTCGGCTCTTGCTAATTCATGATGGCTTCAATCTTAGCGGGATCCACCTGGATACCACGTTCGCTTACCATATGTCCAAGAAATTGGACTTCTGGAAGCCAAAATTCACACTTAGAGAATTTGGCGTAGAGCTTTTCTTGTTGAAGCAGTTTCAGAATGCAACAGAGGTGCTTCTCATGGTCAGCTTGATTCTTCGAGTAAATAAGAATGTCATCGATGAAGACGATGACAAATTTATCCATGTAGGGCTTGCAGACGCGGTTCATGAGGTCCATGAATGCGGCTGGTGCATTAGTGAGTCCAAAAGGCATCACTAAGAACTCGTAGTGACCATAACGAGTCCTAAATGCAGTCTTATGCACATCTTCATCCTTAACCTTCAGTTGATGATATCCTGACCTTAAGTCAATCTTGGAAAAGTAGCTTGCTCCTTGAAGCTGATCGAATAAATCGTCGATCCTGGGCAATGGATACCGATTCTTAATAGTAACCTTGTTAAGTTCTCGATAATCGATGCACAGATGCATCGACCCATCCTTTTTCTTCACAAACAAGATTGGTGCTCCCCATGGAGACGAACTATGCCTAATAAAACCTTTGGCTAGCAAATCATCCAGTTGAGTTCTCAACTCTTTCATTTCCGTTGGTGCCAATCTGTAAGGTGCTCTTGCAACTGGTGCTGCTCCAGGAATAATGTCAATCCTGAACTCCACTTGCCTATCTGGGGGTAAACCAGGTAGTTCTTCAGGGAATACTTCTGGATATTCAGAGATAATAGGTATGTCTTCGATCTTAGGCTTGGGTTCATCAATGGTTACTTGTGCCATGTAGATAACACAACCCTTCGTCGAACACCTTGATGCCGTGAGCATGGACACTTGCTCAGGCATTCCGTACTTAGTATCTCCTTGGATTGTCAAAGGCTCACCACGAGGAGTCCTGACAACAACTTGCTTCTTAGCACAAACGATCTGGGCTTGGTTGCGAGACAACCAATCCATGCCTATTACTATATCAAAACCGGCTAATTTCAAAGGAAGTAAAGACAATGGAAAAGAGTGGTTCCTAATGGATATAACACATCCATCTAACACGGTTGATGCGGTTTCTATGGTTCCATCTGCTAATTCCACCTCATATTTCACACTTAAGGTTTTAACAGGTAATTTCAACAATTCACAAAACTTATTATCTATGAACGACTTATCAGCGCCTGAATCAAAAAGTACTCTTGCATAGACATCATTTATGAGGAAGGTACATGTGATCACATTGTCGTCCTGGACGGCTTCCTTTGCATCCATCCGGAAGACCCTTGCATTGGTCTTTTTCCCATCCTCAGTCTTCTTTGCAAGTTTTGGGCAGTTGGACTTGATATGCCCTTTTTCATTGCAGCTATAGCACGTAGCATCTTTCAACTTTTTGCAATCTAAGGTCTTGTGCTCAGAAGACTTGCAAATCCCAGATGCTCTTGGCTGTGACTGGGATTTCGACTCATATCTACACTTCCCGAAGTGCTGTTTCTTGCAAATCTTACATTTGGGTTTATCACCCGACTGATGACCATCTTTCTTAGATCCAGAACTCTTTTTGTGGTCATTGTTTCCCCTATTGTCTCTTATCCGATCGCCGTGAACTGTCATCATCACGCTTCCTTTTCTCGGCATCCGTGTTCCTCAGCGATCTCTGCCTGACCGCATCCAATGTGAGGGACAAGGATATATCAGCTGCAGACCTGAATGTAGCTGGCCGAGAGGCTTTTACACTTGCCTTAATCTCTAGGGCTAAACCCCCAATGAAACGAGCTATTCTTTTGGGTTCCGGGGTCACAAGATAAGGAACCAACCTTGACATTGTATTAAAGCTCGTAAGGTAAGCTTGGCAATCCAGGTTTTTCATCACCAATGACAGAAAATCCGACTCAATCTTTTCAACCTCATGCTGAGGACAGTAGTTCTCCTTGATGAGGGTAACGAATTGTTCCCATGTCATATTGTACAGTGGAATCTTCCCAGTAGCTTGAATTAACGATCTCCACCAGGCTAAAGCCTCACCTTTGAACGATTGAGATACAAACTTTACCACATCTTTATCAGCGCACCCGCTGATATCAACCACTGTGTCTATCTCATCCAACCAAGTCATGCAGTCTATAGCTCCTTTTTCCCCAGTGAAATCCCTGGGTTTGCATGAAACAAAATACTTATAGGAGCAACCCTTATCACGGGGTCCTTGGTTTAGTACGGTCCTTTGAGAGGGAACACTCCTTTGGTTTGATGAGTGTCGTTCATCATCTTTCTTTGGCTCGTCTTTCTTAGAGGGTGGCTTGCTGTGAGCCTCTGAATGAGTCTTAGGCTTGGAGTGGGGTACTGATTGGGTCCTGCTTCGAGTACCGCTCAACTCACTATACTGCCTATCCAAGGCTTTTGTAACAGCATTGTCAATTAACGCTTGGAGCTCTGCACCCGCTATGTTAATTCGGGTATTATCATGATCCTCCCTTGGGTGACTGTTGATCTCATCCGAGTCAGCCATGTAGTTTGAACTGTTACATAAGATATTGACAGTAATTTATTACGGAATCGTCCTTTATGGCAATTCATTAACCATGGTAAACATAGACCATATTTGGTTAATTTGTTGATCATATTTATTTAGGATTTTTATTATAGTTTATCCTAATTATAAAGCAATAACAGTATTATTAGTGGCACGAAAGGCCTAGTCACAAGGACATTTTAAATCATAAGCCATGATTTCAGAGAATCAAGGCATTAAGGTTTGAACATAGTTCCCTACCTTTTTCTGACAGGGAGTCGTAGACTACAACCGTCTTTTGTCTTATTTGACATTTATTGTGCCCCGTAGGCACTACATTACCCATGGATGTTTAATATGTGATCATCTTAATTGATGATTTAAACCCATGATTTATAGATCATCAAGTTAGGTTAGGAATCTTTTGAAGAATCCTATTATAAGAATGACGTGCGTGATTTTTAACGAATCACGTCTGCCAGGAGCATTAACATGTTTCCAGATGTTAACAAGGATTTGAATCTTTTTAAACAGGTCTTACCATCTTGGCCGAGTCTTGTAATGACATGCAGGCTAGGTTATACCTTTAAGATTCTTATTTAATATTTAATAGGCAGATTATTTTTTTTAAAAGGAATGATTTATTCATTTCATGTATAATATATTTATGCATATAATGATAAAATGAAATTTTCAAACTTAGTATTCCATTAAACATTAAAAGGAGTAGACTTTGCCCTAAACGGGACTTTTAGCAGAGACAACTTGCCCACGCATGGGCTAATACTGAGAATACAAGTCCTCGCAGGGACTGATTACTAAGATAGATGTCCACGCAGGGACTAAACAGACAAGTCCACGCAGGGACTAAATAGACAAGTCCACGCAGGGACTAAATATATACATAAATGTCCACGCAGGGACTTAATTGAAATAAGGAATTACAATAATACATATAGAGATTCAATGATCCCTCTTCTTCTTTCCTTTTAACAAGCCTGCCAGGCCCTTGAGAAATCCCCGATTGTTCCTACGTTCTTCTTGAAATTCCCGTTCCACCCTGTTTAGTCTGTGGAGGATTTCCTCCTGTTTCGGTGGGGAAAACCGTGGTGGCTGTGGCTGGTGCTGAACCGGAGGTCGAGCAGGTATTTGATACCCATGAGCTGGATATCCCACTCCCCAAGGAGCTCCATATGGTCCTTCAGGATGAAGGGCATTGTAGTTTGCCGCTACAAGGTACGGGTCGGCTTCAGCATAGTTTAGTGAGTGTGAGCCGGCTGCTCAAACGGATTGTACGCCGTTGAACCGGCGTATGTAGGAATCAGATTATCAAAACCCAATGGTGGTGGTGGTGCAACTGGTGCAGAATTCACCTCTGGAACTGGGTTTGAGGGCCCACCCATTTGTGGGTCTTCATGCAGTGGCGGATAGTGACTGCCACTTGAGTGATGGGGGGTGCTAAAGTGAAAATCCCCTCCTCGTGCGGATATTTGTGCGCCTGTCCTCCTACGCCTCGGTGGTTCTGGAGGTGCTTGATAAACTGGCGGCGGTGGTAGCGGTGGCGTGACTGCCACGAAACGCGAATCCTCGTAGGGATCCTGATGTTGTTGTTGCTGTGGGTTATGAGAGGGTGTAAAATACCACTCATGCTGGTTGAACCTCGCTTGATAACTGTCTGGACCATGGTAGGGTGATCCGTAGAAGGATGAACCATCTGAAATCTCGATGGGATGGTTGGGTGTCCCGGTTGCAGGCTCGAAGGGATCCGTGTCCTCGTCCATGTCCATTGCTTGGTCTCCCGAAAAATGGTCTTCAGGTCCTAGTGGGTTAAAAGCCGCTGGCTCTTCTATATAGTTTGCCGAGTTAAACCGGCCCTGGAAGACAGGAGTGGGGTCGCCAAAGGAACGGTGCGATACGGACCGCTGCAACGGTAAGAAGGAGTGGCGAGAGTCTTCGGGCTCGTTTTCTGAACGCGGCCCAAAGGAGTGATGGTAAGGAGGTGTTGAGCTATGCGAGACAGATCGTCTAGCGGGCTCCACATGGGTCCTGCAGTTTCCTTGAGGATCGGCACTCATTGTAGTAGAAGGAGTTCGCCGGTGATTGGCCCCTTACCTCTTCCTCCTCTCCGAAACCTTGGTGGCATATTTCCTGTCAAAACAATTGAAAGATACAGCAAAGAAATATAAAGGACAAAGTTAGAATTAAAAACAATTTGAATTAGTCCTAAGTTCTTGTCTAGACTCGAAAATTTTGGAATGTGCAATTGTGTAACTGAGATTAAACACAAAAGGTTAGTGTTTAATTCACTCAGTGTTGGCTCTGATACCAACCTGTCACACCCCGATATTTCCACGTATTACCGGTGGGCCCTGTGGGGAGTATCGTGACTTAGTTGATATCATCATAGTCAAACAACACAATATTTAAATGCACAGCGGAAGCAAAAGATAGATTCACTTCAACTTTAATAAATTGTAATATCAAGTATCACAAAATAGTTGAATAAAATCCACAGGTGGATCAAATAAAAAGAAACTTTGTTCAACAGACTGAAATGCATCCAAGCTTGCGAGACTCTTATTGATGCTAAGGAGAAAGCCAGCCTATTTCGAGTAGTACCTGCACTTAATCTTTTTGGGAAAATACGTCAGTTTACACTGGTAAATACAATTAACTGACTCATTTTGAAAAGGTTTAATAAAATTGATTTGAATGCACGTGGCACAAAACTTTTATAACTTGGGATAATTATTTATATATAATCTTGCAAAAGAATTACATGTTCGTTATACGTTCAGTAGCCCGGATTGACGTCGGGTTAAAGATTAATAGACACACCACATGATATAGTCCCACGGCGGTTTATTCCCGACACCAGCGGTTATACCTTATTATTTATACATGCACTAGCGGGTGTACGCCTACACCCGTATGCTAAGGTCGTGGCCATTTCGTAAAATGATGCCAAGGATATCCGGGACATGGTCATTAACCCCCCAAAGGCTTTAAACAAACAAAACAATTTAAACGGGATATATCAATGATTTAACCTTCATACGATAAAAGATTCAATACCCGACCAAGCGGTATTTTATATACCGTACCCCAAGCCCGTATAGGGAAAATAAGTTAAAAGTATTTACCTTTGCAAGTAATAATCACAACGAGCAAGTGCACGTAGCTTTTACCGGGTCTCCTATTCTGGAACGAAGGTTATAATAACCTATTAGAATCCTAACGGATCTTTCTTAAGTTTAAACTTAGATCGGTTAGTTTTAACGAAGGTATACGGTTCGAACGTATGATTAAGCGAAGACCAGAATAGAATGTGATTTAGACCAGAAAAGTTTGAAGACTTGTATAATATGGGTAAACTAAACACATTCTGGATTTTGAGATAAAAATGACAAGGTTCAACCCGTTTCGGCTAATTTATGCAAACTAGTTACATAAACCGAACCGAACGCGAATAACGCAAAACGGGTAACCGAATGAGTCACGAACAGGTTTCCTAAGTTAATATGCTTTAAATATGTTGTGATATCAGTAGGATACCTTCCATTATGCCCAAAACGAGTTTAATCTCAAATTAAGCCCCGTAGGGGTATTTTGGTCATTTTAAAGATTATAAAAGAGATTAATTATAATCCTGAGACTCGGGTCTGAAATAATCAGTAAAACAACTTAATTTGATAGGTCATATCAGTTGGTGATAAGTCTTAAATAACAGAATGGTTTTAAACCCATACTATGTGTTTAATACGCGTAAAAAGCCGTTTTAAGCGATTTCCGGGTTATACAGGAAATCTGAGTTTTCTGATCAGGTTATAAAGTTCAAAATACTTCATTTATTATATAAAATCAGTAGCAATTGGATTGGTGTCAAAATACTATGTAGAACTCATTTTATAAACAAAGAGGGTATAATCGGTATTTACCGAATCAAGGCAATAACCCTATGTTATGATCAGTTTAGAAATAATTAAAAATCTTTAAAAATCTCAAAATATTAAATTACATCAGTGGGTAAAAGTTTTGGTGGAAAAAATTGGGTTTAGATAGGCTTTATGCTAATTGCGCCGTTTAATTAACAAAAAGCTTTTTAAGTGCGCTATTGAGCATAACTCCTAATCTAGACCTCTAACTGATATGAAATTTTAGGGACATGTTTATAAATTAGTAGCAAAGATTATTGTCCTCTCACATTTCCAAAATTCTCGTTTTAAGGTAAAAAGGGCATTATGGTCAACATTAAGCAATTAACGGAAACCTCGGACAATCAACGAGTTAAGTAGTATAAACGCAGAGGGTTATACTATCATACAAGTCGGTCCTAACGGAGCCCTAAGGCATTTCTAAATCATGTTACTACGGGTCAGAACTGAAGTCAAAGCAAAAGTCAAAGTTTTGCGACTTTCGGTTCCGAACCGGTCCTAAACTGAAAATTGTCGGGTCGGACTTGCTTAGACATGTTCTTGCATTGATTACCAAGTTATATGAGTAACAAAATAGGTTACACGTCTTCTACATTGTTAATTATGGGTTAAATCAAAAATTAAGTTTCTGTTGACTTTTTATAACGAACTTTGACCCGACAAATGATCTAGTTAGAGCGGGAATCAGAGGGTGCCCTTTTAAGGGTTTATTGCCCACATAATTACCAACTTATAACTACTTTAAGTTTGACTAATCACTGGACCATTAGTGATTAATCAATAAGTCAAACCTTAATTACGACGGTTTGACTTTAAGCTAAATAACTAAGTAAAACACGATTAAGGAAGGTTAAGGAAGCTTACCAAGGTCCTATGCACGACTAGTGATGCTTAGGGAGTGGCCTTGAGCTCCAGAAATGATCAGAAGTTGAGTTTGGAATGAATGATCAAGGTTGCAACAATGAGGCCTTTATATAGTGCCTTTGATTCATCATGATCATGACAAACAAGTCTAGGATTGATCCCTGATCAATTACAAGTGTCCCTAGTGCCTAAGAACTAGTTTATGTTGCACATGGGAGTGAAAAATGGCAATGTAAGTCGGTTAAATCATTTTAACAGGCTGCTGTTACGTTTTCTGTTACTGGGGCTGTCTTACGAACCGTAAGCGGAGGGTCTTGCGGTCCGTAAGAGCCTCTTACGGACCGTAAGACCAAGTCCTTGCGGTCCGTAAGTCTTTACCAGAAGGCAAAAGTTTGTAACCTTTCAAGCTTTGAACAGGCAACCTTTATATTATGACTTTGGGCCTCTATTTGCAGTATGGGGCCTTTAGATCATGCTTGAACAGTTATGACCACCTTGCCATGTTCTAAAGTTGTCTTGGATTCTTTTGAAAGGCCATAAACGAAGATTCGTCAAAACACAATTTCATAGGACCCCATCTTTATACTTTGAATCAATTATTATTGGTATTAACCGGATTTGAATGTATATCAGATGTTTATAACTCAGGTTAAGGTTTGGGATTTATACATAGGTCGCTCAGAGGTATTTATTAACATGTCGACGCTTTTAACCCCTCGTATACGAACTTTATCATAACTTCCTCATACGATAACGAAACTTGGTGAAATTTTTTTTATCATGCATTCTAGTGAGCATAATTAATCGTTACAAAGCTTCGGGTTTGCTAAAAGGTCACTCAGAGGTATAATTTAAACATGTTGACACATTTATCCCCTGTAGTTTGTAATCTCTCACTTTCTTTCACAATTAGTTTCGTACGATCCATGATTCAGTCGTTTAAGGGTATAAACATCATGTAGGGTTATTGTAAAGTATATTTATTCGTTGTTGACATTTTGAACCCTTTTATTCACATACTTTTCTTGTTTGTCAACTTTAGTCCTTCTTAGGAAATCCTTTACACGTTTAAAGTTTATGACACGTGTCGATATAATATTGGACATGAAATTTCGAGGTGTCACACCAACGAATAATACGAGGCTTCAATTGACTTGCCCCCAGCCAATTCCACAACAAGTTCGGTTTTAAGAAGCATCAGAATCAAACAGAACAGAGACGAAGCGAATAGCCACCTATCCAAGCTACCATGTTGCTATTACGCCAATCCCAAATGCCCTACCACGAGTACCACTTCCAGCATTGTTGTTACGGTTACGAGGATTCCCAATACTGTCATTATTCCCTTGGTTGTTGACGTCTTGACTTAACAACAATCAATCCTTGTCAATGTCACCTTCGTTTCCATGCTGTAGACTACGATTACGAGTACCTTGATGTTGCCATGACTTTTGCCTCTAATGTCGTTGCTTGAAACAGAGCCCTACGATCTTTCACCAACCAAATCCATCTTTTCACATTCTGTGCCACATCCTATCGCGCTACTCTCTGTGCCAGTAGTCACACATTCCACCCTATAGTCAATTGCTATCGTTCATGTCCCGATTGATTCGCAAGAGTTGACCCCCACGAGTCGCTGACTAGGGTTAAGGATTCGATTGAAGTCAATCCGCTGGTGTTCGTTACCGGTAATCAGGGTTGTTTAAATACTGGGACCGGTAAAGTACGCTCATCCTCTTGTCCATCGATCTAGCAAGTTGATTGTGTAATACACGGTTTATTGCGAGAGTGTTGCAGAAGTGATCGCACTTCGGGATCTAAGACGTCAATACATTAAGTTCCAACAAACGAAGAAAGGTGAGAAAGGTATAGACCAATCATTCGACACTACGACATCCAACACAGAGACGTTCGTACTAGCACCTAACATCTACATGATTCGCTAGGCGTTCAGGTGCGTGTTCAAGTATACTCGATAGCTTCGAGATTCGCAAGGATTCAGTGAGAAGTGAAGAGATCACGTTCGAGTAGGAGACAATCACTGCTACGATTCCTATAGACTGTTGTGTTTCACATCAATCAAATAACGGAACGGAACCCCTTTTTCACTTGTTAAGCCTCACTGGGACTCGCATGCACCACACATTATTATTATGTGTGCACCCACAATAATATTGCGATTTGCATGCTCATCTCAGTTCCTCCTAACTCATGTCAAATGGTTCCTCAAACTCGAATGCCAAACAGAGGTTATCAAACGATAAGATCACAGGAATCTAAGCACTACAACACACCAACAACTCATCATAAAGTAAGCAAGCATTCCATGAAATTATGCTATA
Source organism: Helianthus tuberosus (assembly GCA_030545235.1). Lineage (NCBI taxonomy): Eukaryota > Viridiplantae > Streptophyta > Magnoliopsida > Asterales > Asteraceae > Helianthus > Helianthus tuberosus. Next base: position 104,222 of record JARYGA010026605.1, read on the forward strand.
GTGACGAGTGTGTGTTCGTATGCCACATCATAAACAAGTGTACACTTGCCATGCATTGTATACAACAGATGAAAGAGACAAACCTTGCAATATGGAGATGAGTGTCATGGTCGTATTCCCGTTTTCAGAACTGTTCGGTTATAGTCTAGTTTTATGAAAACGTTTTTTAAAACCAAGTTCACTATAACCAGTGGCTCTGATACCAAACTGTCACACCCCCAAAATACCACTTGCGGAAACACCGCAGGACGTGTGACGTACCAGGATCTAGCCACCAACACATTGAACTCATAACTATATTTAAATAAAACTTTCATTCATTAAGATAAAGTGTTACAACACGTTAAGTGTATTTCATCGTATACAGCGAAAGCATAAATTATTTGTTAAGGGTTTCATAAACCACATGTACAAAACCGTTAGACTTGTCTTGCGATTCCATGTATCTCGACCCATGACCACTCCAGCATCCCAGACAGCAAGTTCCAAATGATATAAATCTATAGACCTGCAAGCATGCAGACAAGTGTGTCAGACGACGCTGGTGAGTTCAAAGTTTTGTTAATGTGTTTAGTTACCAGATATGAGTATAAAACATTTCAGTGATTTGATGTTGTTATTAACTCGATTACCGCAGATGGCTCTAGATTATTTGCCCAAACCCCAATGCTCTATCATACATTGGTCAAGTGGTTAAGGTAATTAGTTCACGACCGTCCTGCCCGGTACGGTGTGAGGGTGCCAAACCTAATAGCGCTATCAACTAATAACCCCGTTGCCTCCCCGGCAACCTATCGGTATATGATGGGACTTAATGATAGAAATGAGTGTAATAACCAACATCCCAATAACCCGACGTTCCTCCCCGGAACGATTACCAGATGTCCCTCCCCGGGACGCATGCTTGGAAATAGAGCAGTGAACTCACCTTAGATTTGTTCGGTATGTTACGTTACATTACCCGTTCCCAGTTGGTCAACCAAACCCTATCGTGGTTACCAATCAACATCAGTCACATAATCAACAAGTCACGTATTTGTACACAGTAAGTCACATATTCGTACACAGTTTGCATTTATCACAAGGTCACCGTATATCATGTGTCAAGTACCCAGTTCCATACATGTTCACATCTCATGTGAATATCTCATAACAACCTACAACCGATGGGTGTTTCTAACTACACAAGTTACAATCAGGATCCTTATTCTTAACCAACATTATCCATCAACATCAGTTTCATGATTACACACGTCATTACTTTCACCCAGTTTACATCCTTTGCAAGATCACAGTATATCAGGTAGCAAATGCACATTTCTATCACACGTTCACATCTCATGTGAATGTTACAAAGTATCACATAACATAACAGGTGAGTTTGCTATACACACTAATCAACCCAAGTTTCTTATTCTCATTGCCATGCAACAAGGATCGTAAACACACACAAGTATTCATCATCATCAACATCACGGGCACCTACTCTTCAACACATTTACTTATACGACGAAACACCCCATGTTTCGTCGAGATGAGGGGTAACGAAACACCCCATGTTCCGTCGAGAATATGGGTGACGAAACACCCTATGTTTCGTCAAGGATATGGGTGACGAAACACCCCATGTTTCGTCAAGGACCAGAACCATGGTGAAACTAGTTTTTCGTCACAATCCCCAAACAGACAGTTATAGTTCTCAATTGGTTCCTATGCAACCCTAATCGTCTGTTCATCAGCCTAGCACAAAGTCAATAGCATGCTTTCTGGATTCAAACAACATAACCCTAGATAACATCAACATTAACCGTTAATCGAATTAGTGAATATCACATCGTGCATGTCATCAAACTATATCATATTCACGAACCCTAAATCATCAACATAATACAATCGGTTTCATACCAAACGCACACAGATACCCATGGTCAATAATCAACATGTTAATGAATTAATCATGCTCAATTAGTTTGCAAACAATACTCGAACTCCTGCTTATTCTTATTCTTACGCATACACATACACTTAACACATCACACATAACTAGAACAATAAAAAATAATAATAACACACTAACTGATTGCTAGGATGAGGAAAAGCTGATTACTTCAAAGGAGAGGGCTTCGAGAGACCAAGAGAAGGGCTGTTGTCATTCATGGGTGGGGGAAATGAGGCTTTAGGGTTTGTGTTTGCGTTCCATGATTACAAGGGTTATGTAAACACATAACAATAATGTTTGGGCCGTAAACCTCCCTGGGCCGAGATCCTTATTGACGAAAGACTACCTCCCTGGGCCGAGGTCCTTGTTGACGAAAGACCTCTTTTGCCGTTTAAGGTGATGATGAAAGATCTATGTTTCGTCAAGTAGAGTTTATGACGGAGAATCTTAGTTATGAAACATACACCAAAACAACCACACAAACAATGCAATAAACATTTAACATTAATCAGTTTATCAAGGTAGAGTTGTGAAACAGATAATTGCGTAGAGGCAAGACCTTGAAAGCCCGGGTTGTCACATTGCAACATTGGTCACACAGATCAATTTCAGATTTGGTGGTGCCTCAAGGACGATGGTGCTGGTCATTTTAGATTAAAGGACTTGATGTTTGATTGATCGGTTTGTTCCCTGTTAAGGTCTGGTGTATCTTTTCTTTTCTACCTAATCTTTAAATCTCAATTGCTTTTTCCCTGATTTCGAGTTGTATTCTTTTTTGAATGTGTCAGGTTCAATCCCTGCTAAGGCTTGGTGTATTGTAATGGCTGATTTGGAAATCATCAATTATAGTTGTGCAAATAGGTTTTTCAGTACGGTGATTTGGAGCAAAAAGAACCCTCTTTCCTTCAATAGGTATGTCAAAACTCAAAACCCATATGTCTTCATTGTACGTAGCATCAACACTCACATTTATCTGCTAAACATTATATGCAGACACCAATCTTAGTGCTATCAAACAAATTTTTTTTTCGCAGGCACCGCTCAAACTATAGAATCTACGCATCAAAATCAAGACAAATCTTCATATCTTTTGTTAGGCAAGGTGCATAACTAAGCAGGCCAAGGTACGAAAGCTAATCTTTTGTAAGTGACATGTTAAACCTCTTTAAGAAACTGGTCATTGTAAATATGCTGCATAATGTAGTACTTGAAATGGTTATGCTCTTTCAAGTGTTCATAATCGATTGGATGATGCATATTGAGAAGTTGAGGCAGCACCGTTAGAGGTGGTTTGATACACTGTACAAAATACGTGTTCTAACATCAATAACGATTCGGTTGAACGCGCCGCAGCGCGGCGCTGT
>JARYGA010026606.1:0-66343 GCA_030545235.1 Helianthus tuberosus
ATATTTCTGGAAAAATTTCGCCAGAGTTTCCTTTGTAACTGGAGATGTCCACGCTTACAAGCGTATCATTTTCTTTTCAAAATTCACTCAAACAATTTACCCATCAACAACATACCATATTTATTCAGACAAAATAGGAATAATCATAAACTCGTGAACTTGAAGGTTTTGTAAACATATGTAGTAACTTTCTAACATATTTAGTAGATTTTGTTATCTTTAAAAGTAAAATTAGTTTCTTAAAAACTTTACTTTTAAAGAACTTGAAGTTTTACAACTTTTAGTCAAGATCTTCAAAAATATTTCTTGTTAAATTTTCTTGTTTACACACTTGTTTACCTTCTAAAAATATATTTAGTTCATGTAAGATCCGGGTTTTAAACAAGACTTGCATCTTTCACTTGGTTCTTCCGAAAAACCACTTGTAGATCTTTAGATCTACTACTTTAGAACCTTATTTTACAAGAAAAATTACATTTACTCAAGTTCATGTGTCATGAGTGGAAGGGTTCATCATCTTTTATAATTCTAACACTAACATACTACTAGTTCATGTTCTTGAACATGATCTAGTATGGTTAGATGATGATCCATCCCACTTTTAGTAACAAACAACATCAAGTAATCACAACTATACAGGATCTACAAGATTTACACAACTAGCTTTTCTTTATCCAACTTGTTCATCTTCTTTTCAAGACTTTATGTTATGTTCTTGTGTGTTTTTGATTTTTAACCATTATATCCACAATTAACCACATTAAACAAGATCAAGACGATCTTTAGAGGCACTTACTACTAGCTCGAGGCTAGGGAAGAAACAAGACGTAAATGAGGTGGATAAAAGAAATCTAGAGAGGTTCTTGCACTTCCGAAAGCACCGAGCCTCCTTGTATGATCCTTATCACCTTTGAGTATGTGTGGATGGCTTGAAAGTGAACAAGTGACGATGATGGTGGGTGGGCTTGGTCTCGGCCGAACAAGGGAAAGGAGGGAGAGAGATGAGCTTGTTGTTGGTGTGTTTTGTGAAATGAAGGTGATTATCCTTTGGTGTTTACTTATAAACCAATTCACCTAATATCCTCCATGTATTATGCTCCCTAGATATCCAACATATGGATTAAAATAATCAAGGGAAGTGCAAGAGTGGGTCACCCTAAGGTGACCGTCCCAAGAGGGGGGGGGGGTATGGGGTTGGGATGTAATGTCATGGTTAGGATTTAGTTAAGAGCTAATGTTATTTAGTTAGGATATGTATGTGTGTTATTTAATATAAAGGGTGTTAGGGTGTTCGGTGACCGTAACTAGCTCAGAAAAGTATAAACAATGTCTTTGGCGATATTTTTTTTGTTCCGGGTAAAGTCCGGTTGGATACTGATCCGTCAAAGTGTCAAATAAAGCTTTAAAGTGTCTTTAATATTATTTTTAGTGACACATAAATTTACCAACACTTTGGAAAGTGTCTAGGACTATTTTGACAAGTTTTTACCCTTTACTAGTTATGTTAAAAGCTGAATTTTGATGTTTAGTGCAGAATTATGCAATTAAGGTATGTTTTAGGCACTTCCGGGGACTATAATTATCACCTAGTGACGCAGTTTAATGTTTCTCACCTCCCTACACTCCCTACTAGTGTAGTAATCTACTCCCGGCTCATACTGGCCTCAGAACAATGTCTGTTTTGGTGCTGGTAATGTCAGCATGTTTACTGGGTTATCCGTTTAGTGTGCTAACTGTGCTTTTATGCATCAAGGTTGTCATTAATGTTTGTGTATAAGTAATAGAGTGACGGTATAAAATGTGATGCATGAGTATGTATGTATCAGAAATGAAGAAACAGTTTAACTACAATTGTAAGCAAGCACAGTAATTAAGCATTAATTAAATATTAATTAATTCGTACGGATACCTGGATTTGTGAGGGTTGTCACAAGTTCACACTTTCTACAAAAAATGGGATTCCTAGGGGTTGGGAATGGGTTAAGGAATATGGATTCCTCGTCCTCCTTGGGTAGGACAGTACGGGTTAAGGAATATATTTCCTCGTCCTCTTGGACAGTTTAAATTTCAGTAGACCAAAACTCTATCACGAAGTCCCTCCTTTTTTATATCGACTTAATCGCCGGGCCAATGGCGAGCGGGTCATTAGTTAGATAGCGCTATTTAGGTCTGACAAGCCTCACACCGTGCCGCAGAGGACAGGCGTGAACTAATGGATCTGTGTCACACCCCTTTCTGCGGCGGAAGCCCGAGGTGTGATCATGAAAGGTTCTCATTGCATACGAAAGGTAAACATACTACATGCTCAAAAATAACTTCAAACATTACATTACTGAAAACATATGTCAAGTGTTTACAACACGAGATAACATATTGTCTTAAAAATCACAACTTTATTTAAAGATAAACAAAGCGACATCCACGAGCATGAGTAAGACCACGCGCACATCCATCCTAGTTACCTGAAATACATGTGAGTTTTGGAAAAACGTCAACATAATGTTGGTGTGAATTCATGCAGTTTTTGTATTTCACGTTTGTATACTTTGTATGAAAACATAGTTTGTGTCATGTATAATTCAGGTTTTCATATATAAATCAAGTATCCATGTGTACACCACGTACTCATGTATAATTCAAGTTTTTTCTTGAGTACCCCACGTACTCAAGTATAATTCCCGTTTTCTTGAGTACCCCACATACTCAAGTATAATTCAAGTTTTTCTTGAGTACCCCACGTACTTCAAGTATTAATCAAGTTTTAGTATGGTATGAATTTTATGTAAATAAAGTATTCCTGTAAGTATCAGGATTTGTTAATGGGTTGCAAGGCCATTAACATGTGACACGACATAGGAAGTCACCAAACCTTAGGCATTTTTCTAGTTGGCATATTCTGAGACACAAAAGCACTACTCGATACTCGCCCTCACCGAGAGTGTGGCTGCCCGGCACCCGTTAGATCTAACCTTTTGTTCTGCGGTCTAGGTGTATTGTTGATTAATGGTGCTTATGTACCCTATTCTTGACACGATTTCTCGTATCATTTCTCATAACGCGTCATACTTGGTACTCGTCCTCACCAAGTGCGCTTCTTGTATTCTCATATCTCGTCACACTTGGTACTCGTTCTCACCAAGTGTGCTTCTTGTTATCATACCATTTGTAAACATAATAATATTTGTACATGTATTTCACCCCCGAAGTTATAAAAACTGAAAACAGTTAAAGAAAAGGGGGAGCATGAACTCACAACTTTGCGTTCCTTGCGTCGTAAACTTCACCGGATTTGCTTAATTAACGTCGTGACCTATACGCGTTTTCTTAACGTTAGTCACTAGACTTGCGTCGCACAAGCACAGTCACTCTCTTTTGTATTAGTATTGTTGTGTTAAAAATATTTTATATTTTTAACTAAGTATCTTACTTATATTATTTTCTCAGAAATTAATATAAGTATCTCGTGTTTTGCACTTTGCACCCGAATTATGTATCTTGTATGTGTATTTTGTGTTTACACTTCTCATGAGTATTTAGTGTATTTTTAAGTCTTAATACACTAGCACGTATAACACATACTATATACACCTAGCACAAAAGTTGGTGATCAAATAATATATATTTTTCTCTCAAAAATATACATACTTAACATAAATTTTAATCTTGAAGAAATCATCATTTCTCATCACCAAAAATTAGGGAAACCTTGGTAATATTTTTAAATACATTTTTAGGGAGTAAGTATCTCAAAAACTTATATTTTTCTAAGTGTCAAAATTTATAAAAATTTTGACAGAGTTTCCCCTAAAAATGGAGGTTTCCCATGTTTTCAAAACATATGTTTATTTTCTTTTAACTCATCAACAATATCAACAACACAATCTTTATTTACCAAACTTGTCAAAACAAGCATATACCACAAACATATGAACTTGAGAGTTTGTAAAAATATGTAGTAACTTACTAGCACATTTAGTAAGTCTTGTTACCTTTAAAAATAAAATTAGTTTCTTAAAAACTTTATTTTTAAAGAGTATGTATTTTCACAACTTCTAGTCATGAATTTCAAAAGTATTTCTTTGTGGAATTTTCTTTCTACACAAGTGTTTATACACTTGTTTACTTACTAAAAATGATTTTAGTTCATACAAGATCCGGGTTTTTAACAATCTAGTATTTTCCACTTGGTTCTTCCGAAAAACCACTTGTAGATCTTTAGATCTACTAGTTTAGAATCTTATTTTACAAGAAAAATTATATTTACACAAGTTCATGTTTCATGAGTGGAAGGGTTCATCATCTTTTATAATTTTAACACTAAATTACTACTAGTTCATGTTCTTGTACATAATCTAGTATGGTTAGATGATGATCCATCCCACTTCTAGTAACAAACAACATCAAATAATAACAACTATATAAGATTTACATGATTTACACACATAACTTCTCTTTATCCAACTAGTTTATCCTTCTTTCAAGACTTTTAGTTTTGAGCTTGTGTGTTCTTGAGTTTTAACCGTTAAATTACCTATTAACCACTTTAAACAAGAACAAGAGGATGTTTAGAAGCACTTACTACTAGCTCGAGGCTAGGGAAGAAACAAGGCGTAAACAAGGTGGATAAAAGAAATATAGAGAGGTTCTTGAGCTTCCGAGTGCACCGAGCCTTCTTGTATGATCTCTTGCACACTTGTATGTAAGAAAATGGCTTGAACAAGAATTGATGGTGAGTGTATGATGGGTGGTGGTGTTCGGCCGGTTACACAAGGGAGGAAGAAGGAGAGAGCAAGTTTGGTTGTGTTTGAAGTGAGATAATGATGGTCTTGTATGCATTCTTATAATCCAAGTTTACTTAATATCCATCATGCAATATGCCACTAAGATATTAGACAACACTAAATAAAATAATCAAATTGGTGGAGTGTGTCCCCACTCCTTCAACCGATCGGACTAGGGGGAGGTTTATGGTTGGATTTTGATGATATAGTTAAGGATTAGTTAGGTTCTAAAGATCTTAGTGAGAGTATTATGTGTGTTATGTAATATAACGGGTGTTAGGGTGTTCGGGGAGCCTAACTGGCTCAGAAAAGTAAAAACAATGCTTCTAGTGTTATTTTGGTGCTCCGGGTATTATCCGGTTGTTCGGTTAGACACCGGTTCGTTAAAGTGCTAAATTACACTTTTTAGTGTCTTTTAAGTACCTTTTTGTATCCCTTTCAATTCCCAACACTTGGGGAAGTATTCTGGATAATAAAACGACATTTCTGCATAATATTCATATGTCTAAAAGCTGTTTAGAGCTGAATTTACTAAAATTCTGCACTTAAAGTGCGTTTCGGGTGCTTTTTAGTGCTTATTTTTGCTTCCGGAGAGTATATATATTAAACCCTTGTATGTACTCTTGGGTTTTAATGTATTCCTGTTGTTGGACCTACACCTAGGCTCCAATTTTACTGTCTGACTGCTTTCTGCAGTTCTGTTGACACAGAGTGTCTTACCGGTGAGTTTACTTAGTATTTTTGACGCAACGCTCTCGTTTATGCATAAAGCAATATTTTGTAGTATACAACGTGCATGAATTCACTTGTTTAGCATGTGTTCAGACATTGCTGACAATTAAGCACATAATTGCAGTCATTAAATAATAATTAAAGTGTACGGAAATTGCCGGTTTGGTGCCAGTTGTCACAGTCTCCCCCCGTTAAAAGAATTTCGTCCCGAAATTCAGGCTGAGCTAACTCTCGCAGGAGTCTTCTTGAATAGGTGGGGATACTTCTCTTTGAACTGGTCTTCACGTTCCCATGTGTACTCGGGTCCGTGTTTAGAGCTCCAACGTACTTTGACAAGTTTAACAGTGCTCCTCCTGGTCTTGTTGACTTTCCAGTCTGTAACCTCTACGGGTTGCTCTGTAAATCTGAAGGTGTCGTCAATATGTACTTCATCCACAGGGATGATCACGTTTTCTTGTGTTGGACTCTTCTTCAGGTTGGATACATGGAACGTATCATGTACTCCATTAAGTTCTTCCGGTAATTTCCAGCTTATATGCCATGGTACCAATTCTTTCCAAGATTCTGAATGGTCCGATGTATCGTGGATTCAGCTTTCCACGTTTTCCAAATCTTACTACGCCCTTCCAAGGTGAGAGTTTTAACAACACTTTGTCTCCCACCTCGAATTCTACTGGTTTTCTCTTCAGATCAGCGTAGCTCTTTTGTCGATCTCGAGCCGCCTTAATGCGCTCTCGGATCTGCGCAATCTTGTCGGTTGTCTCTTGTACAATTCAGGACCAACCATACGTTTATCTCCAGCATCTGCCCAACATAAGGGCGATCGGCACTTGCGGCCATACAGAGCTTCGAACGGCGCGGCCTTTATGCTTGTATGATAACTGTTATTGTAGGAAAACTCAACTAAAGGTAGATGAGTATCCCAGCTGCCGCCTAGATCCATGACACATGCGCGAAGCATATCTTCTAACGTTTGTATAGTCCGTTCGCTCTGGCCGTCTGTTTGTGGATGGAATGCCATGCTTAGATCTAACTGAGATCCAAAGGCTTCCTGAAAGGATTGCCAGATTCTTGAGACAAAGCGTCCATCTCTGTCTGAAATAATCGAGATCGGCACTCCATGACGTGTCACGATTTCCTTTAAGTAAATCTCAGCAAGCTTTCCAGTTCTATCCTTCTCTCGGATCGGTAGGAAATGCGCAGATTTCGTCAATCGATCAACTATCACCCATATCATATCGTGCCCCCTCGGGGTCCTGGGTAATTTCGTTATGAAGTCCATCGAGATTTGCTCCCACTTCCACATGGGTATCTCTGGTTGTTGTAGTAGGCCGGACGGTTTCTGATATTCTGCCTTAACCTTGGCACATGTTAGGCATTTTCCAACGTAAACAACAACATTGCTTTTAAGTCTCGGCCACCAGTAATATTCCTTCAAGTCTTGATACATTTTGTCAGATCCTGGATGGATCAAATATCTCGATTTATGGGCTTCGTCAAGGATGACTTCTCGTAAGCCACCATAGAGTGGAACCCAAAACGCTTCTTGAAGTATAAGGCTCCCTCTTTGTTTGGCACCACGTATTTCAACATACCCCGGAGGTATTCAGCTTTATGGTTTTCTCCTTTAACAGCTTCTTGTTGTGCATCACGAATGCGTGTAGTAAGGTTCGTTCGAATAGTCATTTCCAATGCTCGAACCCTTAGGGTCTTAACCCTTTCTTTTCGGCTCAACGCGTTCGCTACAACGTTTGCCTTTACAGGATGGTACTTGATCTCACAGTCGTAATCATTTAGCAGCTCGACCCATCGCCGCTGGCGCATATTCAATTCCTTCTGATCAAATATGTGTTGTAAGCTTTTGTGATCTGTGAAAATTGTACATCGAGTACCATATAAATAATGTCGCCAGATCTTCAAGGCGAATACCACCGCTCCCAGCTCCAGGTCGTGAGTGGTGTAGCTTCTTTCATGTACCTTCAATTGCCTCGAAGCGTATGCGATGACTTTCTAGCGTTGCATCAGCACGCAACCCAAGCCTTGTCGTGAGGCGTCACAGTATACCACGAAGTCATCAGTGCCTTTGGGTAATGATAGTATTGGTGCACCGCATAGCTTGTTCTTGAGTAGCTGAAAGGCTTCTTCCTGTTTGTAACCCCAGTCGTATTTCTTGTTGTTGGACCGTTCTACGACCTTGAAACGTCAGTTAAGGCAGTTCATCTTTGAATACGAAGGCGGAATCAACGTAAACAAAGTCATAACAGCTAGTTTCCTTTTAATCTTTCTTTTCTGATTGATTTTCGTGCTTTTACAATATAATCTGATTCAAAACCGACAGCACTTCGTCTTACACACAATGACCAAGTCTCTCAAATGACACACACATCAACCTATTTATAGTCCTGTTGATTTCGCTTGAACCCATTTCAAGCTAAATCTGATTTCGCTTGAACCCATTTCAAGCTAAATCTGATTTCGCTTGAGCCCATTTCAAGCTAAATCATCTGTGTTGATTTCACTTGAAACACACATAAACCCTTTCAAGCGAAATCCACAAGTTTAAACATATAAAACCCTAATTTAAACACTATTGTGTGTTCATTCAACCTATCTAGACACAAGACTTGATTATGACGTAATCAGCAGACATTTAGTGCACCAACAGACTCCCCCTTGGATGTTGATGAAGTCTTTGGCTTCAAGTCTTTGTCTTTATCATTTTTCAAACACTTGTGAAAACTTTCTTCAATCTTTATCTTCAAACTTTAAACTTCAATCTCCCCTTTGACTGTTGATCCAGACTCCCCCTCTCGATATGCTAGAATCTGAGATATCTGGTTCAAGCTTTGACAATTAGCTTCCGTTGGGAATAATGAAGTCCAATCCTGTTACTCAACCAATAAACATTACAATTCTATCTTTTCAAACATTAAATCACAAACTCAATCAGTTTTAACAATCCACTTAAGTATTCAGGTCCAAGTTAATGACCCTGATCACTTGATTAATCTACCAAGTCCAAATTAATGACCTTGGTTGATCTTTTGACGAAACAATACTGATTTTAAAACAACAATTTCAAACATTTTCTGAAAATAACAAGTATCAAATTAATGAACTTGTTTTTAACTTTTCAAACAATTCAAACTTCATCAAAGTAAGCTCTCCTCATTCTTAAGTCCAGAATCTCCTGCATCTGCTTCAAACATCTAAGAATCCAACAATCAACTCTACACTTTGGTTTGTCAGGAAAATAAAGCAGAAATAAAATCTTTTTGTATTTTATCAAAGTGTTCTAAACTAAGAAATGAAATACAGAAAACTTAAATTGCAGAAAGTAAACAAAGTAAACTATTTACAAACATATTTTTGGCGAGCGTGTCAGGGAATCATATCAGCTTTTCAGACAAATTACAAGTACCGTTAAGCTTTATTTCATACTCAGACTTAAACAATTCACCTCGATTGTCGATATACTGATCCATCTTAAATTCCCACACAAATTTCAATTTACTCAGGATACGAATTAGATGAATTATGAACTTAGCTCATTCATGTGTCCCACCTCTTGAATATACTCCCGTATCCAGAATCCCAATAATCAGTCTTACAGGTGAGTATACTACAATGATATTTGTATATAAATTAGGTATGCGAGGGCCGAGGGATCTCAGGTCGATACTTCCGTATACGCAGAGAGATATCAGCTTCGACTTTACGGTATGTCCCCTTTAGAGGATCTTTTTGCTTACAACAGCAGCGACTATCAATTTTATTGTTTCATTGGCATACTGAGGGTTTAATGCTATGTTTCAAGCATTGCAGAAAGCATTATCCAAGGACTAGGTCAGAACCACCGTTCAGCAGAAGTCCCGGAATAATACCCCAGACATCATTGAGTATAAAGACCTAGTACATCAGATTATGAGACCTTTCAAACGAGATTTCAGGGGTTACCTATATATCCAAGTAGTGTTCCCCACGAAATTCACAAGTTTGAATTTTAGGTTTATATCCCGAATAAATCTACTAAATGTGCGAAAACCTATCGACACATCATCAGTGAGACTGTTTAACTCATTTATACTTTACAAATCTTTAGCATACTATAATCGTCTAGCCGATGTACTATCATTTTCCCTATATACACAAGCTCTTTTTCAGATTTTATCATGTTTTTGTATTTTTGCATTTTTTACTGTTTTTGTATTTTCTGAAAATATTAACTATATACAAATATCTACTCCCCCTAAATACCAAAACAAGTAAAAAATCGACAAACCATTGCAGATTGTTTCTCGTCTTCATCCGCAACAGTACTCTCATCAACGCCCATAATTCCATCCGACACCGAAAGAAGCTTCATACCGTTCAGTTATAACAAATATTTAAACCGATTTTTATTAAAAGCTTTGGTATGTAAATCAGCTTTCTGTTCGTCAGTGTGGATTTTCTCAATTCGTATCAGCTTTTTCTCAAAACAGTCACGAATAAAGTGATGATGAATTTCTATGTGTTTAGTTTTAGCGTGATGTACTGGATTCTTTGTTATATTTATAGCGGCCTCATTATCAACAAAAAGAGGTGTGTTAAGAAACTGCAAACCGTAGTCGTGCATCTGTTGCTGTATCCACAAGATCTGAGAGCAGCAACTGCTAGCAGAAACATACTCCGCTTCGCCACAGACGTTTGTTTCTTACACTGCCAGGTAACCAATCTAGGACCAAAGAACTGGCATCCTGCAGTTGTTGATTTTGAATTAACTTTGCAGCATCTGAAATCCAAATCGGAATACCCTTCGAGTGTAAAGTCGCCTTTTCTAGGATACCACAACCCCAATGAAGGAGTTCCTTTCAGGTAGCGCAATATCCTCTTCACAATGATCATATGCGATGCTCTCGGGTTAGACTGAAATCTTGTTGCGAGGCACGTTGGGTACATGATATCAGGACGTGAAGCAGTTAGGTACATTAAAGAACCTATCATGGAACGGTAAAACGTTTCATCAGTCCTGTCTCCGGTGAGATCTGGGTGAATCCCGTGATTTGTTGCAAGTGGGGTAGCAGCTAGAGTAGAACTTGACATCCCAAATTTCTCTAGAATATCATGAACATACTTTGACTGATGAATGAAAATTCCCTCAGGAAGTTGTTCAACTTGTAAACCCAGAAAGAATTTCATCTCCCCCATTGATGACATTTCAAACTTTTGCTTCATCACTGATTCAAAATCTTTGCATAGATTTTCATTTGTCGACCCAAAGATTATATCGTCCACATAAATCTGAACTATCAGAAGATGACCATCGGCCTTTTTAGTGAAGAGAGTGGCATCCACTTTTCCACGAATGAACTTGTTGGCTAGTAGGTGTTGAGACAAGGTCTCGTACCAGGCTCTCGGGGCCTGGTGTAAACCATACAGCGCTTTGTCCAATAAGTAGACCTTGTTTTTGTGGATTGGATCGGTGAAGCCTGGTGGCTGACCGACATAAACCTCCTCTTTAACCTTCCCATAAAGAAACGCCGATTTAACATCCAACTGATAAACTTAAAGTTCTTCCAAGAAGCAAATGCTAGGAAAATTCTGATTGCCTCTAGTCGTGCTACAAGAGCATAAACTTCGGTAAAATCAATCCCCTCCTGTTGACTAAAGCCCTGAATAACGAGTCGAGCTTTATTCCTTACAACAACTCCTCTATCGTCCCTCTTGCACTTGAACACCCACTTGGTGTTAATCTTTCTCTGACCATCCGGCAAATCAACTAACTTCCACACTCCTAATTTCTCGAATTGACTAAGTTCCTCCTGCATTGCATTGATCCAAGAGTCTTCAGTAAGCGCCTCTTTGTAAGTTCTTGGTTCAACCTGCGAGATAAAACAACTCAATGAGAATTCAGTTTGCAAAGGAGCAACTTTTGTATAAAAACATGTAAGCCCTTTATCAATCTGATTTCGAGTGCGAACGCCTGTCTGCAATTCTCCTATGATCAACTCCTCTGGATCTGGATGATATGAAAAAGTTTGCGGCATCACTTCACTTGGAACATCTACATTTCCCTCCAGATTAGTAACATTCTGCTCTGCATCTTGTTCACCAACTTGGTTTGTTTGACTTGAAATCTGAATTTGTTCCCCCACAGAATCTGAATCACCATGATCAAATACTGGCATGTTTTCAGCTTCTAGATTATCATTCTGAGCCGACTGATTATCCTGAGCAACTTCATTCTGTTGGACATCATCATGTTCACCAGCATTACTTGGACCTGCTTCATCGTCATTTGAAGTTTCCCGTGGTCTCCTCGAATACTCAGCTGGGAACCTTAGCTGCGACTCATATTCACGCAAAATATCCAACTCATCAAAGAAATCTTCATCATCCTCTGATTCTTCTCTCATGTCAAACGAATCCCACAATTTGTCATAATGATAACGCCATGAATCACCAGGATTCTGTGGCGGCATAGTATAACCTTGACATTCCACATTTGCAGCTTCAATAATCCGCTTCTCACTTGGAACGAAGACACGTCGCAACGGATTTGCATAACCAACAAAGATTCCCTCAATGCTCTTCGGACCAAACTTTCCATGAGGTTCTATAACCGTACAGGGTGACCCAAACGGTTCTAGATATTTCAAATTCGGTTTGCGATTATTGATTAGCTCAAAACATGTTTTGTTGAACTTCTTGACAGTGAGAACCCTGTTGAGCGTATAGCATGCGGCGGAAACAGCTTCAGCCCAAAAATTAATCGGTAACTTTGAATCTGTGAGCATAGTTCTAGCCGTCTCGATTAGTGTCCGGTTTTTGCGTTCTGCGACTCCATTCTGCTGCGGAGTGTACGGAGCACTAAACTCATGCAATATACCTCTTTCATCACAAAATTCTTCCATCTTGCTGTTTTTGAATTCAGTACCATTATCACTTCGAATTCTCTTGATACGCCTTTGGTACAGATTCTCAATCTTCCTGAACAGCCCCATCAAACTGTCAAATGTTTCATCTTTCGTCTTCAAGAAAGAAACCCATGAAAATCTGGAATAATCATCAGTAACGACCAAACAATAGTAATCTCCTGTAATACTTTTGACATTCACCGGACCAAAGAAATCCATGTGAAGTCTTTCCAGAGGTCTCGAAACTGAATTGACTTGCTTTGTAGGGTGTGACTTTTTCTTCTGCTTGCCTTTGATGCAGCTAATGCACTCCCCTTCCAGATGAAAACCTTTGATATTAACACCCAAAACCAAATCATTATGCACCAAATGATTCATTTTTCTAAGATGTATATGCCCCATCTTTCGGTGCCACAATCTTGATTCTTTCTCAGTTGCTCTAGACACAAAACAATGTGCTTGACCAGTAGTTGTAGTTGCTACACTCATATCTAACACATATAAATCATTCACTCTAGGTGCCCGCATGATAATCCATTCTTCAGGAACAACAAATCCAGGTTTCAAAATTAAACATTCTTTATCAGTGAAGTGAGTAGTATACATGTTGTCACAAATCTGCGAGATACTAAGCAGATTGTTCTCCAGCTCAGTGATGTAGTTAACTCTCTCAAACGTTACAATCCCATTGGATAACGTTCCTTCACCAACAATTCTACCACCTTCATGACCAGCAAATCCCACATAACCACCATTGATATTCCTCACATCATACAGCAATGCAGTTTTTCCTGTCATATGTCGAGATGCGCCACTATCCATGATCCATCTTGAAATGGCTCTTGGAAGATCCTGCACATACCACAAGTTGATTTTAAAACATTTCAAGAAAGATGCCGATTCATGCTTCGCGATCAAGGAAGCTCCGGCAATTCAAACTGCTTATTCGAACATGGTGTCCACCCAGGCCTCATCAGCCTTAGGTGTAACCTTGACCCTCGCAATTTGAATTTTGAAATTTTTAGCCTTCAAAGGTGGAAAATTTGCATCATAATCAACCGAAATTGATTCTTCAGCCTTTTTCACTTCAGAAGTTGAAATTTTCATTTCAGTTTTTGGTTTCCAAACTTGTTGAGATAATGCAACCTGTTTATAAAACTTGTCGTTTTTAGTTACCACTTTCTTTACAGGTTCATTTTTCACTTTGATGTTGTTATTTTTCATACTCTTTTTCTCAACAATGATTGGTGCTTTACCCTTCACTTCAACTTTCTTCTGTTGAATCTTCACAGTTTCAGTCTTAGGCTTCACATTGGTACACTTTCGTGCAATGTGACCAACTTGATTACACCTGAAACATGTTCGAGTATCAACAACTCGACTTGTGCCTTCAGACTGATACTGTGAAGCTCTTTTCTCAAAGAACTCTTCATTCGATTTTGAAAAGATCTCTTTCTCTTCATCAACAAGTGAACTCGAACTGTTCACAAACACCTTCTTTTCAGCAAACCTTTTGTTTTGAAAACTCTTTTTCTGATAACTCTTACCATCCCTATAACCACCCGACCAATTGTTTCGATTGTTATTATAAAACCGTGGTGGATTAACAGATTTCTTGTAGTATGATTTATCTTTCTCAAAACTCATTTTCTCTTTGTTTGACTGAACTTGTTCACTTCTGACAACTCAACTTCAACCAACTTGAAAACATTTGTCAATTTGTTCACATTAACATTCTCAATCGGAAACTCAGAATCCGAATACAACTTATCAGATCCAGCCATCTTGTACATCACAAGACCCGGTTCATCACTTGAGTTGTTTTTGGATTTTGATTTCTGAATGTACTTGTCCAAGAAACACCAATCTTCCTCAGTAGTGTCACTATCCATTTTTAGCACATTTTCAACAACACCTTTTACAATATCATTTTGGACACTATCGTCATTGGAAGATGTGAACATGACATCAATGTTCTCTGGAAGTTTAACTTCACTTTCTTCCTCAATTTCAACCAACCCAGACTGCTTTTTAGTGTAATTATCAAGAACAGGTGGTGGAACTTGATGAAACCCCACCCCAGTTCCATCACAATACACATCTTCGCCCGCTTTGTCTTTCCCGATGGGTTTGGGAATAATATGTTGCAACACAAAGCTTGCGGAGCTGTAACTGTTAAGCTTCAACTGGATTCGCTCGTTTTCGATTACAGCCTCTTGAACTTTAAGTTTCAATTTAGCGATTTCATCCAGTTGTTGGTTGATTGATTCTTCTTTAACTCTAAGCACTGCTTTTAGATGTTCATTCTCTTTAAAAGTTTTACCATTTCGATCATCACAATCTTTCATTGTGCTTTTGAGTTTTTCAAACTTTTCAGAAATCTGACGGTTTTCAAGAATCAACTTTCATTTTTAACTTTATCATGATCAATTTTATCATTTTCAATTTGACTAGTTAATTCTCTTATCCGTTCAGTTGAAGCTTTAACCATTTTGTCACGATCAAGAATCTGATTCTCAACGCTTCTGACCTTTGCTGTCAGATCATCAACTTTCTTTCCGTTGAGATACGTGACTGTGCTACAAAATTTGCACTCTTTGTTGCAATTTTTGCAATCAGCATTTCCATCGATTTTCTTACCTGACACATTTGTTGACACATCTGAACTGACCTGGCTTTTTGACTCAGACACGGAGTTAGAGTCTACCTCAAGTGCCTTAGCAGCTAGCACTTTGTCAGCCATTCTTCCAAGATTCTCTTCAGTCAACTCCTGCGTTGTGTCAATAATTCCAGTATCAATCTTCTTTGCTTTCTCGATCTCTTCTTTCTCCTTCTTCTCTTTCTCTTCTTTCTCTTTCTCTTCTTCTTTCATTTTCTCTGTTGGAGTTCCCCACCATTTGTTCTGCCAGTACTCATCCTCTTCTTTGTACTGCTGAATTATGGCTTCGATATCAAGCGTACTAACATCGATCGCAATATTTCCATACTCATCAAGATAACACTCTCTGTTCGGATCCCATCTATTTGCTCTCCTTGCATCCAGATAAATACGAGATCTTCCAATTATCTTGTTTTCAGCAATCATTTTTCTGTATTGATATTTCTGCTCTTCAGTTCTATCATCTTTCCACGGAATAGGATCATCGTTTTTCGCCATGAATGCGTAACCAACCGCATCTTCTTCTGGTAGAACCTCTTGACTCCAATCATAACCCTCATCATCATAAATCACAGTAAGAGCTCTAGATTTCTCTTTATTGTCTTCGACCTGCTTCAATCTAGGCGGCTCGGCTTTATTCTGATGATAAATTGCCTTCTTGTAGTAATCATCTCTAAAAGGATTCTCCGACTCATCAGCATAAGCATTTCGGCATTCTCGCTTGAAATGACCCTTCTGCTTACACTTGAAGCAAGTCACCTTCGATTTATCGAACCCCAGCTTAGTAGATGGACCACCAATTGTCTTTCTGCCGGTAATTTCCATGAATCTTTGTGCTCGTCGAACAGCACTTGCCATAGCCCAACGAATATCGATCAGTTCCATTTCCTCCGGATCAATCTGATCGTAATCTTCTTTCGTCAGATTTGTGTTGCCTATCTTCCCAGCTACTAACCCTTCATACGATTCCAACACCGATGCTAGAAAGATCATCTGCTGCTTGGCCGACTCCTCATCAAAATTCTGAGCATTCTTCAAGTCTATTGCGATGTTACATTGAAATCGATTCTTTGCATCTGGATGATTTCCAGAAGATGAAGATCCACTGTGATAACCACTGTGACTTCCATTGCTTTGACTGCTTTGACTTTCTTTGCCAGCTGTCGACACATTTTCAGCAGAAAACGCAGTCTTGGGAGAAGTTACTTTTGGCATCATGCTCTTTGGATAATACAAATCCAAATTTTGCTGGTAAGATGAGTGATTGACTTTGTATGTCTTCTTCAACTCCAACTCGTGACTCTCGAGTTTCTCAATCAGCAAATCTAATGTCAACTTTTCTGGTTCTTTGATGGTATTCTTCAGCATCAACGCATAATATCTCCAATCCATCTCGTCAGGTAACGAATCGAACAATTTGTCGATAAGATCTTCTTCAGGAATTTTGATATCATGTCTTACTAATTCCAGCTTCAGATGACCAAACCTTTCTATCATTTTACAATCTGACTCGTTCTTTAAACATCCAAACAGATCAAACTCTTTTCTAAGAAGTTTCTTTTTGTTTTTCACTATTTCAGTACTTCCTAAACATTTCTTTTCTAACTTTGTCCAAAGATCTTTTGCATTTGAATAATCGATCAATGAAATTATATCTTCTCGGACGGATTGAAATAACAATGCCACACACTTTTGTTCAGCTACAAATGAATCAATCTCCTCAGCTGTTCTTAAAGTTTCACCATTTTTGTTTCCATTGGCATAACCGTTTTTCAGACTTTTCCAACTAGGAAATGCGAATGCCATCAACCAGTCCTCAAACTTTCTTGACCACCGACTGTATTCCTCAATAGCCATTAGCTTTGGAGGTTTATTGAACGTTCCGAAGGCACTTTCCGATTCTCAAGCTTCCTTTTTCTTTTCTTTCGGCGGGTTATCATTGTTGTTGCTTGAAGATGAATCGTCTCCCTAGTTTCCAGCAAACGCGTACATGTCACTGAACGGGTTCAAGAATAGATCATCCATCTTGAATATACCTGAAAAATCAGCAAACACTTAGAAAATTTTTAGGTTTTGAAAAATCAGCAAGTTCAAGCGAAATTCCTTGAAGTGAAATCACTTCAAGCGAAATCAACACTTTAAACTGTTCAAGCGAAATCACAAAGTTACACTCAAGCGAAATCTGATCCAAACTGTTTTCAAGCGAAATCTACTATTTCGCTTGTACTGTCCAAGATATTCAAGCGAAATCCAAGAGATCAATTTCGCTTGAACTTGTCAAGCGAAATCCCCAAATACAAGTTCAATGATTCAAGCGAAATCCAGCCAATCAATTTCGCTTGAACTGTTCAAGCGAAATCCTTTGTTCTTCAAGCGAAATTGATGTTATACTTCGAACTCTTTCAAGCGAAATCCGGTTTTTAGGTTGTTTTTATCATTTTTAGTTCGAAATTTAACCTGATTCTTTCTAGGGTTTGATAATACTATGTTTTACACAATATATTCGAAAATCAGACCATTTCGACCGTTGGAACTCGTTCAGATCAGAAAAGTATAAAAAGAAATGAGTAGAAAGAAGAGAATCCGGTAATATCAAGCTGCTATGGTATGAACTCCTCGTCCTGAGCTCTGACACCACTTGTTGGACCGTTCTACGACCTTGAAACGTCAGTTAAGGCAGTTCATCTTTGAATACGAAG
The DNA here is from genome assembly GCA_030545235.1 of Helianthus tuberosus. NCBI lineage: Eukaryota > Viridiplantae > Streptophyta > Magnoliopsida > Asterales > Asteraceae > Helianthus > Helianthus tuberosus. The sequence goes on from JARYGA010026606.1 coordinate 17,771, forward strand.
GCGGAATCAACGTAAACAAAGTCATAACAACTAGTTTCCTTTTAATCTTTCTTTTCTGATTGATTTTCGTGCTTTTACAATATAATCTGATTCAAAACCGATAGCACTTCGTCTTACACACAATGACCAAGTCTCTCAAATGGCACACACATCAACCTATTTATAGTCCTGTTGATTTCGCTTGAACCCATTTCAAGCTAAATCTGATTTCGCTTGAACCCATTTCAAGCTAAATCTGATTTCGCTTGAGCCCATTTCAAGCTAAATCATCTGTGTTGATTTCACTTGAAACACACATAAACCCTTTCAAGCGAAATCCACAAGTTTAAACATATAAAACCCTAATTTAAACACTATTGTGTGTTCATTCAACCTATCTAGACACAAGACTTGATTATGATGTAATCAGCAGACATTTAGTGCACCAACACTTGTCTTTTTGAGTAAGGGTCGTTAGCGGTTGAGCTATCTTTGAGAAATTCTCGATGAATCGTCGATAATAGCCCACTAAGCCCAAAAATTGTCGAACTTCAGTTGGGGTCTTGGGAGCTTCCCAATTCTTTATTGCTTCTATCTTGGACGGGTCTACATGAATGCCCTTCTCATTCACAACGTGACCAAGAAATTGTACTTCGCGAATCCAGAATTCGCATTTCGAGAACTTTGCATAAAGCTTCTCTTTCTTCAGTAGTTCCAAGATGGTTCTGAGATGTTGCTCGTGCTCTTCTTTCGTTCGCGAGTAAATCAGGATATCATCGATAAATACAATCACGAATTTATCGAGATATGGTTTGCATATGCGGTTCATCAGATCCACAAAGACCGCTGGTGCATTCGTCAGCCCGAATTGCATCACAAGAAATTCGTAGTGCCCATATCGTGTTCTGAATGCAGTCTTTGGTACGCTTTCCTCTTGGATTCTCAGCTGATGGTATCCAGATCGAAGGTCGATCTTGGAATAGTAGCTTGATCCTTGCAATTGATCAAATAAGGCATCAATCCTCGGTAGCGGGTACCGATTCTTGATAGTGAGCTTGTTCAGTTCCCTGTAATCGATACACATCCGCAGAGTTCCATCCTTTTTCTTCACGAACAATACCGGAGCTCCCCAGGGCGAGAAGCTTGGCCTTATGAATCCTTTATCCAACAACTCCTGGAGTTGTGTAGATAATTCTTGCATTTCGGATGGTGCAAGTCGATAGGGTGCCTTGGCTACAGGAGCGACTCCTGGAACCAAGTCTATACGGAATTCGACTTGTCGTTGCGGAGGTAGTCCTGGCAGATCTTCGGGAAAAACATTAGGGAATTCCTTCACCACAGGAATGTCTTCGAGTTTCGGCTCCTCAGCCTTCTTATCTACAACGTGTGCTAGGAAAGCAACACATCCTTTCCTTAAGCACTTTTGTGCCTTCATACAACTGATGATTCGAAGAGGCGCGTTTCGTTTTTCTCCATGTACAATGAGAGTTTCATCATTCGACAGAGGGATGCGAATGATTTTATCATGACAAATAACCTCAGCTTTGTTCTTGGACAACCAGTCCATTCCGACTACTACATCGAAGCTACCCAACTGAATAGGTAAGAGGTCGACGCTAAATCTTCGTTCACCAAGTTCTAGTGTGCAGCCTCTAACAACTTCGCCGGATTCAACAAGTTTACCATTGGCTAGTTCTATGGAATAAGGAATTTCTAATCTACTAGATTCTAATCCAAGTATGCGTTTAAATTCCACAGACATGAAGCTATAATCGACGCCAGTGTCAAATAATATGGATGCAAAGTGATTGTTAATGAGAAACGTACCGGTGACCACATTGGGGTCCTCGCGTGCGTTCTTTGCTCCAATCACAAATGCTCGAGCCTGAGCATTGTTTCCCTCTGGGCAGTCCTTCATGAAATGATCATTGCTTCCACATCTGAAGCATCCTTGATTCCGCCCCTTCCCGTTACCATTCTTGTTACCAGCACCATTTCCATTCTGGTTCTTTCCTTTTCCCCAACAGTCTTCTGTTTGATGACCCAACCTACCACATTTGTCGCACCTTGGGATGCGACAAGCTCCTTCATGATGAAACTTACATTTTTGGCATCTAGGCATGGTGCCTTGGCATGCTTTGGTTGCAAGGGCCTTCGCCTCCTGAGACGGGTTAGCGTCACGCTTCTTGTTGTTGAAACCTTTGTTGTTACGAGTTGCTTGATTCAGATTCGAATGCTTTCTCTTCTTGTCACCAGACGACTCAGCGTGTGTCCCGGTCTTCTCTGTTGGGTTCAGTGATAACTTCTTCATACGAACACAATCTTCAGTAAGGCTGACAGCCAGAGTTACAGCCTCGGTGATTGTTTGAGGTTTGGCTGAAGTTACCATGCCGCGAAACTCTGGGGCCAGTCCCCAAATGTAGCGTTCAACGCACTTGAATTCGGGAGTCACCGTGTAGGGAAGCACTCTAGACAGATCGTGGAACCTTCGAGTATATCCATTAATGTCAGCACCTTCCATAGTCAAGTGCCAGAACTCCGTTTCCAGCCTTTGGAGTTCAGCACGAGAGTAGTACTTCTCTCTCATTCTTTCCTTCAGTTCATCCCAAGTTAGGCCATAAGCTGCATCATCACCCAGGGTTTGGGCTTGTAAGTTCCACCAAGTCAGAGCTTCATCGATAAACAACCCAGTAGCAAAAGTGACTTGCTGATCCGCGGTACACTTGCTCATGCGGATAGTAGCTTCAGTCTTCTCCGTCCAGCGTACAAATGCTACTGCACCTCCTGTGCCGTCATAGTTCATCGGCTTGCAGTCGAGGAACTGCTTGAAAGTACAGCCTTGAACTGCGTTTCCTCCAGATGAATCTCCATGCCCGTTACGTCTAGCGTTGCTTGGTCCTCCACTGTCTTGAGTACGGTTCGCCTTGTACTGGGCGATAGCAGCGGAGATCCTTTCTTCCAGTAGAGCGTTCAGCTCTTCAGCAGTTCTTGGCAGTGGGGGAGGAGGAGGTTGATCAGCATTGCGAGCATTCGCAGCTTTCCTGGGTGCCATGTTCTGACAGAACATAACACTACAGGGTTAAAACATTTGTTTGATATCGTCATACTAGACAGTAGTAGTATATATATTCACAGGTATATACCACATAAGTGACATCAAACAACTATTACTCTAGCAGAGTACTTAGTAGGCTTGCACTGAGGGAATCTATACGTGACAAGACTTGTTGTGGTTTCTGTGCACTGAATCCCATAATTATGTATGCATCCATAATTACGTAATTCCTTACACAGTCCGCACAGTTCGTTTCATCCTCGTATTTCTTCCTTCAGATGGGCCATCGCTTTCAGATAAAGTCACGTATACTTGTGACATTCTACTTCTAGTATATGCTAATTATCACACATAATTTCAAGTAATTTCTCAGTTAAAGACAAGTGCTACTTAAGTGCACTCTAAGTCTCGTAGTGTCTTTTCTAGACTCATGTAGACAGTTTCAGGTAGTGGATGTCGCGGGACGTTTTATGCAATGAAAATTCTTTGAAAAATTGTTTTCGTGAAAGGATCCTAGAGATTGTAGACTAGACTCGAGAATGAATCCTGGTTCACTACAATCGCAGCTCTGATACCAATCTGTCACACCCCTTTCTGCGGCGGAAGCACGAGGTGTGATCATGAAAGGTTCTCATTGCATACGAAAGGTAAACATACTACATGCTCAAAAATAACTTCAAACATTACATTACTGAAAACATATGTCAAGTGTTTACAACACGAGATAACATATTGTGTTAAAAATCACAACTTTATTTAAAGATAAACAAAGCGACATCCACGAGCATGAGTAAGACCACGCGCACATCCATCCTAGTTACCTGAAATACATGTGAGTTTTGGAAAAACGTCAACATAATGTTGGTGTGAATTCATGCAGTTTTTGTATTTCACGTTTGTATACTTTGTATGAAAACATAGTTTGTATCATGTATAATTCAGGTTTTCATATATAAATTAAGTATCCATGTGTACACCACGTACTCATGTATAATTCAAGTTTTTCTTGACTACCCCACGTACTCAAGTATAATTCCCGTTTTCTTGAGTACCCCACGTACTCAAGTATAATTCAAGTTTTTCTTGAGTACCCCACGTACTTCAAGTATTAATCAAGTTTTAGTATGGTATGAATTTTATGTAAATAAAGTATTCCTGTAAGTATCAGGATTTGTTAATGGGTTGCAAGGCCATTAACATGTGACACGACATAGGAAGTCACCAAACATTAGGCATTTTTCTAGTTGGCATATTCTGAGACACAAAAGCACTACTCGATACTCTCCCTCACCGAGAGTGTGGCTGCCCGGCACCCGTTAGATCTAACCTTTTGTTCTGCGGTCTAGGTATATTGTTGATTAATGGTGCTTATGTACCCTATTCGTGACACGATTTCTCGTACCATTTCTCATAACGCATCATACTTGGTACCCGTCCTCATCAAGTGCACTTCTTGTATTCTCATATCTCGTCACAATTGGTGCTCGTTCTCACCAAGTGTGCTTCTTGTTATCATACCATTTGTAAACATAATAATATTTGTACATGTATTTCACCCCCGAAGTTATAAAAACTGAAACAGTTAAAGAAAAGGGGGAGCATGAACTCACAACTTTGCGTTCCTTGCGTCGTAAACTTCACCGGATTTGCTTAATTAACGTCGTGACCTATACGCGTTTTCTTAACGTTAGTCACTAGACTTGCGTCGCACAAGCACAGTCACTCTCTTTTGTATTAGTATTGTTGTGTTAAAAATATTTTATATTTTTAACTAAGTATCTTACTTATATTATTTTCTCAGAAATTAATATAAGTATCTCGTGTTTTGCACTTTGCACCCGAATTATGTATCTTGTATTTTGTATGTGTATTTTGTGTTTACACTTCTCATGAGTATTTAGTGTATTTTTAAGTCTTAATACACTAGCACGTATAACACATACTATATACACCTAGCACAAAAGTTGGTGATCAAATAATATATATTTTTCTCTCAAAAATATACATACTTAACATAAATTTTAATCTTGAAGAAATCATCATTTCTCATCACCAAAAATTAGGGAAACCTTGGTAATATTTTTAAATACATTTTTAGGGAATAAGTTTCTCAAAAACTTATATTTTTCTAAGTGTCAAAATTTATAAAAATTTTGACAGAGTTTCCCCTAAAAATGGAGGTTTCCCATGTTTTCAAAACATATGTTTGTTTTCTTTTAACTCATCAACAATATCAACAACACAATCTTTATTTACCAAACTTGTCAAAACAAGCATATACCACAAACATATGAACTTGAGAGTTTGTAAAAATATGTAGTAACTTACTAGCACATTTAGTAAGTCATGTTACCTTTAAAAATAAAATTAGTTTCTTAAAAACTTTATTTTTAAAGAGTATGTATTTTCACAACTTCTAGTCATGAATTTCAAAAGTATTTCTTTGTGGAATTTTCTTTCTACACAAGTGTTTATACACTTGTTTACTTACTAAAAATGATTTTAGTTCATACAAGATCCGGGTTTTTAACAATCTATTATTTTCCACTTGGTTCTTCCGAAAAACCACTTGTAGATCTTTAGATCTACTAGTTTAGAATCTTATTTTACAAGAAAAATTATATTTACACAAGTTCATGTTTCATGAGTGGAAGGGTTCATCATCTTTTTATAATTTTAACACTAACTTACTACTAGTTCATGTTCTTGTACATAATCTAGTATGGTTAGATGATGATCCATCCCAGTTCTAGTAACAAATAACATCAAATAATAACAACTATATAAGATTTACATGATTTACACACATAACTTCTCTTTATCCAACTAGTTTATCCTTCTTTCAAGACTTTTAGTTTTGATCTTGTGTGTTCTTGAGTTTTAACCGTTAAATTTCCTATTAACCACTTTAAACAAGAACAAGAGGATGTTTAGAAGCACTTACTACTAGCTCGAGGCTAGGGAAGAAACAAGGCGTAAACAAGGTGGATAAAAGAAATATAGAGAGGTTCTTGAGCTTCCGAGTGCACCGAGCCTTCTTGTATGATCTCTTGCACACTTGTATGTAAGAAAATGGCTTGAACAAGAATTGATGGTGAGTGTATGATGGGTGGTGGTGTTCGGCCGCTTACACAAGGGAGGAAGAAGGAGAGAGCAAGTTTGGTTGTGTTTGAAGTGAGATAATGATGGTCTTGTATGCATTCTTATAATCCAAGTTTACTTAATATCCATCATGCAATATGCCACTAAGATATTAGACAACACTAAATAAAATAATCAAATTGGTGGAGTGTGTCCCCACTCCTTCAACCGATCGGACTAGGGGGAGGTTTATGGTTGGATTTTGATGATATAGTTAAGGATTAGTTAGGTTCTAAAGATCTTAGTGAGAGTATTATGTGTGTTATGTAATATAACGGGTGTTAGGGTGTTCGGGGAGCCTAACTGGCTCAGAAAAGTGAAAACAATGCTTCTAGCGTTATTTTGGTGCTCCGGGTATTATCCGGTTGTTCGGTTAGACAACGGTTCGTTAAAGTGCTAAATTACACTTTTTAGTGTCTTTTAAGTACCTTTTTGTATCCCTTTCAATTCCCAACACTTGGGGAAGTATTCTGGATAATAAAACGACATTTTTGCATAATATTCATATGTCTAAAAGCTGTTTAGAGCCGAATTTACTAAAATTCTGCACTTAAAGTGCGTTTCGGGTGCTTTTTAGTGCTTATTTTTGCTTCCGGAGAGTATATATATTGAACCCTTGTATGTACTCTTGGGTTTTAATGTATTCCGGTTGTTGGACCTACACCTAGGCTCCAATTTTATTGTCTGACTGCTTTCTGCAGTTCTGTTGACACAGAGTGTCTTACCGGTGAGTTTACTTAGTATTTTTGACGCAACGCTCTCGTTTATGCATAAAGCAATATTTTGTAGTATACAACGTGCATGAATTCACTTGTTTAGCATGTGTTCAGACATTGCTGACAATTAAGCACATAATTGCAGTCATTAAATAAAAATTAAAGTGTACGAAAATTACCGGTTTGGTGCCAGTTGTCACAATCTGGGCACATCAACGATGATAGACATTGACGCTAAGGGCGCATAAACATGACTAAAGTCAGTGGTCGATATGGTAACGAGTCTAGTAGTGTAAACATGGGGTAGCCCCCACGGCTGGATTGCCAGAGTAATTGGGATTAAACAAAACACGTTTTCAACTATGGGGTAACCCCCACAGCCAGGATGCCAGTTAAAGGAAACTACCTTTTTGGAATAACTTAAACCAACACCCAACTGTGAACTCGCTCAACTTTGTTGTTGACTCGTTACTACATGCTTTGCAGGTCGCTAGGTTTAGCAGGAGCTTGCATGGGGAAGAGTCGTTGTGGAGCATGGACATTGAGTGTTCATGATAAACTTAAACATTATTAACTTATGCTTTGGTTTTGACATTATGCTTCCGCTTCCGCTTGCAACTTAAACTATGTTTCGTTTGGACACCAATTGTATTGTGTTGGATTTTATAATTACTTATATGCTTGTTCAATATGATTGGTCGCTTGATCCTGGTCATGTCACGCCTCTAAGCGGTGATACTCCGCATGTGGATTTTGGGGGTGTGACAGAAATAGGCTTTGAGGTGTTCGGTGCGCAAAAAATAAACTTTTTGGTCATTCAGGGACTAAAAGCGTCAAAAAGTGCACAAGTTTGCATTTTCGCGCATATCTTACGTTCTGAATACATCCGAACATCCAAAAATTTATGTAATCATTAAAATATTTTATTTTAGTGATTGGCTTGATAAAAATCCTTTCGTCGCGTAATTTGGATCGTTTTTCGCGTTCGTTCGTGTTTCGTCGTAATTAACCGAACAACGCAACCGTACGACCAAACGAACCGACATACGAGATATTTTTGAGCATGTTTCATGTTCCCTATACTTTAACTTCATTTTAGAGCTTTTAAATGGGATTAACAGGGCTTAAACGTTTTAAAAATGCATCAAAAACCATGTTTTGCACATTCAGGGACCAAAATTGACAATCTGCCATAGTTATCTTAGGAAGGGACCAAAGTTGAAAATATGATTTCCAGCTTGTTTCAGCTGTTCCCCTCATTTTCACATGGTTTTAATGAAACTAGGGGCTTATTTTGGGGTACCCATGGTATTCTAAAACCATGGCACACATGTAAGGTCCAGATTTAAGCTCGGTTTTCGATGAACGATCCTAACGGTTGTAAGAAAACTATAAATACCCTACCCCCCTTTACTCAAAACTCACACCTTGATCTGATTGCTCTCTAAGTTGAAGTGATTTCACTTCATACCTGAGAATAATCGGGTCAAACTTTCGTTCTTGGACCTTTTGTAAGTCCTCTTTCGTTCTTTTACGCGTTTTAGCGTGAAAGTCAAACATTGTTTGGCTTTCAGCTTTGACCAGTTTATGGTCAACATGAAGTTCGTTTGAACTTCATAACGTGAGCATAATCATGATGGTTTTAGTCTCTTGTGACTATACCTACTGATTACCACGTTGTCTAGGCATAGTGACGAGTCGTAGTTTCGGCCAAAATACGTATTCTTGCGTATTTTGTAACCAAACTACTTTTAGGTATCAAAAACGTTTGTTTTGATACCAAACCAGTTTTCAAACCTCGTTAAACATGTTTTAACATGTTTAGCTCGTCACTTTAGGTTTAGTGCTTATGTAGGGTCGTAAGGTAAGCTGTCTCAACAACCGCTTAGACTTTCGAACCCGACCCGTTTGGTCGATCATTGGGATCCGACCAAACACATTAGGTGACCATAGTTACATAGGGAATAACCTTCCGAGGTTATACCTTATGGTCACTTCGTTTAAGTAGTTGTATGATAGGTAGTTTATATGCCTTAGGTAAATTACCAAAATGCCATTTTTACGCCAAAATTCATTTTAAGCATATGTAACATAATTTTTGACATCTAAACTGATTAGGAAACAATATTAGACATGTTAAGGCATATATTACTTGTCATAGGACTAGTTAGGCGGTCCGAACGCGTTTTACGGGAACGACGCGTTAAAGTAGCGTAAGCTACCTAAACGGGTCGTAATGGGTCATAAGCACTTAGGATAGGTTTTGATTTAGAATGTAGGCTTTGTTAAACCATGTTACATGAGTTCCTATACTCATTTGGTTTACAAAACCTCATTTTATCCGATCTTCCGATTTAGGTCCGTTTATTTACATAGTTACCTATATTAGGTGCCGTTTGATTCCGTGATCCCTCTAGCTTTGCTTGGTTGTTGTTCAAGACTTCTAAGCACCCTCAAATGAGTACATAGTCCCCTCTTTTACTGTTTTCAACTGTTTTGGGGTGGAATACATGTGCCTACTTGTTACTTTCATGCTTTCCATGTTTTCATATCATATACTTGCTATGTTCATTAGTACACTATTAGTACATGATTTCATTATGTTTTGCTATGTATGTTCACTTAACATGCTAGTGCAATTGTTTTACGTTTTGAACCATTTGTAATCGTTGGATGTATGTGAACCATTTGTAATCGTTGGATGTATGTGAACCATTTGTAATCGTTGGATGTATGTGAACTATTTGTAATCGTTGGATGTATGTGAACCATTTGTAACCTTTTGATGTATGTGAACCATTTGTAATCGTTTGATGTATGTGAACCATTTGTAACCGTTTGATTTATGTGAACCATTTATAACTGTTTGAACCATTGGGTTAGGGAAGTGATTAGGCAACGGGGCTGGAGTAATGTGTTAGAAGCATGGTGGATACGCCGCTGGTACTTCCTATATATAAGTGCTTTTAACACATTATATATCGTTGCGTTATCTAGATCACTTGGGTAAACGATTTTGAAACGATATCACTAAATGATGTTTTCTGAATAATATAAACCATACGAGTTTTATTAACGAGTTTCTATGAGATGTTTTACAATTTGATTTAATAAAACAAATGTTTTGGAGTTAAGAATCATGGCTATGAGATTTTATAAATTATAACCAACTCGATTTGAGTTGGTTAATTACGTCGCAATACTATACTTTTCAAAAAAAGGTTTTTAATTAAGTATTGCAACATGTAAACTAGCCACGGATCCGACACTCATATAAAACCTATGTACTCGCCGGCATTTTTATGCTGACGTATTTTCACATGTGTTTTAGGTACCATAGTTGATGATATTTGTGTACGCTCACATAGGAATGGACGAGGCCTTAGTGACTTAATAACAATGAAAGTATATTTGTTCATGTTTTGTTTCAAATTCCAATGTAATGTAATACACTTAATTCAATAAAACGAAATTGTTTAAATCCATGGGTGTGAAACAATGATTCTGTTACAACACTCCCCGACGTTTCCGCCACGTTTTGTTGTTTTATGTGGTCGGGGTGTGACATAAAAGTTGGTATCAGAGCCAATGGTTATAGGGAATTAGGTTATTAGTAATGCTTTGACCTAGACGATAACCTTCCTAGGACCCTAACGCGAGTTTACTTGCATTTAGTCATAAAATAATACCGTTGCCTATCTTTAGGCAGCAACCACAATAAGAACACAAAATTCGAATCTGCTTTGAAAACTAATCATCTGTTCTAGGATGATTTATTATAAGGTTACGAACCTTCAAAGTTTTCAAATTCTCGTCAAAGTTTGGGGCTACATAATGTGAACACGTGCAAACTGGAAGGGTGGGTGCCTGTACCCTGAGCTTTCTGTCTAAGGCTAGAGTGTTCGTACAAATCCGCAGTATCGGACCAGTCACTCTTACCTGGGAACTCTTGGGGTGAGTGTCCACTTATAGTCGAGCATGTCTTCGCGATACATTATGAGGACCTATTTACTTTGATTCAGCCTTTGTGTGTCATTTGTTTGCTTCGTGGTTCAAACAAATGACCGTCACCCATGATTTTTGGTCGGCAATTGTAACATCCTATTCTTACCCAATGCCATTTCATTTGTTTTCTCTCTTGTTTCCCCTTTTTAGAATGCCTCCATGACGCGAAAATCAGGTACCTATTGAAGAGCTGGCAGCTGTCATTATTTAGCAAATGACTGTTGCAATCCCAAACATCGTTGCTCAATGTAACCAAGCTCTCAACAACAATAATGCCCCCTGCAACTTCAAGACGTTCAACTCGGCTAAGCCATCAAAGTTTTCTGGGTCTCAAGAAGCGACTGCACTTCTGCAATGGTTCGAGAGTCTAGAGAGAACCTTCAGGCATGTTCAATGCCCAAATGAGCGAAAGGTAGAATTCACATCTAGTGTCTTTGAGAAACGAGCTTTGACATGGTGGAATGGTGTGATGAGAGATAGGGGTGCCGATGTGGCACCGGCTCAAACGTGGGAAGAGCTTCGAGCTCTTATGATGAAGGAATTTTGCCGTCGTCACGAGATCAGGGCCTTGGAAAGGGAATTCGATGATCTTAAGCAAGATACCGGTGAGCATCGAGCCTTCACAGATCGTTATGAGGAGTTAAGTCTGTTATGCCCGAATATGGTTACGCCTTTGGATAAGGAAATCGAAAAGTACATTGATGGCATCCCTGACCCAGTACAAGACATTGTGACTGGTAGTAACCCCACTACGGTTAGGCAGGCCATTGAGCTATCTACTACCTTGACTGAATCTCAAATCAGGAAAGGTAAACTTTTCCGAAAAGGTGATAAGAAACCAATCAAGGAATCGAAACCCAAAGATGAACAGACTGAATCCTCCAAGAAGTCAAGGAAGCGAAAAGCTTCCCAGAACTTCGTCGCGGTTGCTCACAATGATTAAGTTTCCCCCAACCAACCAGCTCAACCCCCTGCTAGGAAGCCATACAACGGAACTGCACCCTTGTGCAACCAATGTAACCTTCATCATCATGCTAGTGTGAAGTGCCGCAAATGCCAAATTTGTGGACTTATAGGTCATACAGCAAGAGTTTGCCGAGCTGCAGTTACACCAAATCAAGCTGACAACAATCCTGCTCAAGCTCGTTTTCCACCAGTTTCTTCCTACAACTGTGGTGAGATCGGTCATTTCAGAAGAAATTGCCCAAAGCTTGCTAATGCAAATCCAGCACAGGGATGAGCATCTGACCGACTAGAGGACAACACCGTTTAGAAATAATCACGTCTTATGTATTACTTTCTTTTGTTGTCAAGGTCCATGAAACAGTTGTTATCGTTGTTTATAAATAAATCTTTTATTTACATTTCAATGTATTTATGTGGTTGCATGTATAAACAACATATCCCCTACAATACCGACAACCAGGGAATCGTATTCCTTGAAGAACAGACTACCCCCAAAATTCTTCCATTTTATGATCTCTTGCGTTTTCCACGAAAATCCTAAGTACCCGTTTCTTCCAAAGAAACGAAGTACAAGGCGCAAGTTACAACTCTAGACGAATACCCAAAGTACAACTATAAATCCTTAATAGGGTACCTAAGGGTATTTCCGTAAATCCTAAAATTGTTGTGTACCTTAATTCGAATATTATGTTTCTTTGAAAACAAAATCGAGTTTTAGGAAGATCATCCTATATTCATAGTTAGATTCTTAAAAATGATTAAAGTGCCAAATGAAATCCACGGATTGGATTCCTGGTGTGCTTTAAATATCCGTGTCCAAAGATAACAAATTAAAGGTCAAATTAAACAAATATGTGATTATGTGCTTATGTGTTCCCTTTTATATTTTTGTGTGATCCAAGTTTTTGTTATCCAAATCCTCGTAGAATCTTCCATATCTTCGTATAACGGGTTCATAGTAGGATATCCAAAGGTACTACCTTAAATCCTTAATGGGCTTCTACGTAATAGTAAAGACCCTTGGATTATAATGTACTATTCCATAATTAGACCCCTTGAGTGGTCTAGTTAAACAGATTGATCCAAAAATCTGGTTAGGAATATCATGTGATGATATAGCTGAAAAGACTCCTTGGTGGTCTAATTAAAGAGATCATTTGTCAATCTAATTAAAAGGACCATATGATAGTTGTTGGTGTACAAATGTCTGTTAACTTCGTCTTTATCGAGTCTTATGTCTAGATAGAATAAACTAGTACACAACATGTTAAATCTAGGGTTTGTGTGAGATTGGTTAATTTCGCATGAAATGGCACTGACCATTTCAAGCGAAATTAAACTTTGTAATTTCGTGTGAAATGGTCATTGCCAGTTTCATGTGAAATCACTCCACTATATATAGGTGTGTTGCTAGTTCATTTGTAACGTTTCCGATTCAGAGCCGAGGTGCTGCCAATTTGTCAAACAATCTGTAAAAGCTTTGAAATCAATAATAAGAAGATAATTAAGGAGAATCAACCTGTTACACGTCTATTTCTCTTATTCCGCCTTTGAAATAGATCATAAACTCTTCTGATTGACTCGTTAGGGTCACACATCGATCCAACAAGTGGTATCAGAGCTTAGGAAGAAGAGTTTATACCAATTCAGTTTGTTTTCATCACTTCTACTCTTTCTTTTCAAAATTAAACGAGATTTAACAGACAAAATGGCTTAATTTTCTCACATTATACGCGAAACACTGTTTTAAAGAATCCTTGAAAGAATTGGACCAAAATTCAAACTAAATCTGGATCAATTTGATAAAATGGTGACCAAAATGATGATGTCATCATAATTTCGCTTGAAATAGCACTTGTGATTTCGCACGGAATTAACTTTTGTGGTTAATTTCGCTTGAGATTGTTGTTTGATTTCACACGAAATCAGATTCCGTTTGAGCGTTCCACACGAAATCAGCTATTTCGTACGAAAGTGACTTGATTTCGTTTGAAACCAAGCTAATTCCGCACGAAATTAGATTTCGCTTGGTGATTTCGTTTGGAAACACTATTCCGTGTGAAAACCCTAATTTCGTGTGAAGTAATTTCGTGTGAATAACAATTTCGCTTGAAAGGTTTATTTCGTCTGAAAAGCTGATTCCGTTTGAACTAATTTCTCTTGAAACTGTTTTTGTTAAAAATCCAAAAATTTTCTAAGTGTTTGTTGATTGTTCCAGATAAGTGAAGATGGATGAGTTTATGAATCCTTTCAGTGACATGTTTGCTTTCACGGGAAACACCGGAGATGATACATCAAATAACACAAATGAAAACGTTTCAAATCCGAGTGCGAAGAAAACTCTTTCTGATGCTTTGAGTGTGGAGAGTGCTTATGGGACGTACAACAAACCTCCCAAACTTATGGCGATTGAAGAATACAATAGATGGGCTAAAAGGTTTGAAGAATGGCTAAAAGCGTTTGCATATCCAAGTTGGAAGATGTTGAAGAATGGTTTCACTATGGGAAGATCGGATTATGAAAATATAACAGAAACTGAGGAGATAGAGAGATATGTTGCTGAACAAAAGTGCATTGCATTGCTTCATCAGTATATGAGAGACGACATAATATCATTGATTGAGTACACAAATTCGAAAGATCTATGGGAGAAATTGAGAGTGAAATGTGTGGGTAGTGCCGAGATAGTTAAAAACAAAAAGAAGTTGTTAAAAAAGGAGTTTGATTTATTTGGATGTTTGAAAGATGAATCTGTGTCAAAAATGATTGAAAGATTCGGGCATTTGAAGATGGAGCTTGCAAGACATGGAGTCATATATACTCGAGAAGAATTGGTTGACAAATTGTTTGACTCGCTGCCGGATGATAAAGACTGGAAATACTTTGCCTTGATGCTGAAGAAAACAATCAAGTTGGAGGATCTAACGGTTGATCTGCTAATCGAAAGATTGGAGAGTCATGAACTGGAGATCAAGAAATCAAACAAAGTCAACAACTCCTCGTACCAGCAGAATGTAGAGTTGTATTATCGAGGAAGTATGATCCCGAAAACCGTGTCACCAAAGACAGCTTTCTCTGTAGAAAATGCAAACATGACAAGTCAAGAAAGTCCAAGCAGCGGCTATCATGGAGGGTCATCATCAACTGCTACAAGTCAGCAACAACAGTCAGCTTCAAAGAATCTGTTTCAATGTAATATTGTTGTGGATCTGAAGAATGCACAAAACTTTAGTGAGGAATCCGCAAAGCAAAAAATGGTGTTTTTAGCGTCTGTCCTTGAATCATACGAGAGCCTTGTTGCAGGCAAGATTGGAAACACTAACCTCACCAAGGAGGATTATGATCAGATCGACCCAGAAGAGATGGAGTTGATTGATATCAGGTGGTGTATGGCTAGTGCAGTTAGACGAGCTCAAAGGTTTATGGAGATTACAGGCAGACATTCTATTGGTGGACCTTCCACAAAACTTGGTTTTGATAAATCAAAGGTTACGTGCTTCAGATGTAAACAAAAGGGACATTTTAAACGTGAATGTCGAAACGCACCTGCTGATGATACTGCAAATCCATTTAGAGAGGATTACTACAAAAGAGCAATCTTTCATCAGAACAAATCTGAACCTCCCAGAATGAAACAGCTTGAAGATACCCCCAAAGAAAAATCAAGAGCTCTTGCTGTTATTCATGATGACGAGGGATATGATTGGAGTGAACTACCACCGGAAGAGGATGCAGTGGGCTATGCGTTTGTAACAAAAGTTGTTCCTTTCAGAGATAGCAGAAACGAAGAAGAGAAATACATCAACAGAAAGATGAAAGCCCAAGACAGGATGATTAGAATCGGTCAGATATACAAAGAAGCACAAAGGGCGAAAAGAAGGGATGCTGATAGAGAATGTTATCTTTATCTAAAAGGAAACATTGCTGTTGATCCAAAATATCTTAATGTTGAAACTCTCACCAAACAAATTGCTGAAGAAGAATCCAGACAGAGAGAGTGGTGGGGAGGTGGAGAAGCTGATGAAAAAGTCAAAGATAAGGAGAAAGAACAGCAGCCAAAGAAAAGTGATGACGGGATTATTAACACGTCACAAGAATTTACTGCAGAAAATTTGAAGAAGATGGCTGACAAAGTGTTTGCTGCGAAAGAACTAGAGGTAGTTTCTTGTTCTGGCACTGAGTCTAAAAGCAAGGTCAGTCAGAATGATGCAATCAATGAGTCAGGTAAGAAAGCTAAAAATGAGAGTGACTGCAAAAATTGCATGAAAGACTGTAAGGTTTGTAGTCCAATTGCTTACCTCAACGGTAAAAAGGTTGAAGAACTAGCAAGAAGAGTCAGAGACGTTGAAGATCAGATCTTAAACCGTGACAAAATGTTAAAAGCTTCAAATGAACGTTTAAAAGAATTAACTGAGAAAATTGAAAATGATAAAAGTGACATAGAAAGAATTAGGAAAGAAAACGAAAAGCTAATTCATGAAAATCGTCAACTTTCAGAAAATTTTGAGAAGCTAAAACGCACGGTAAAAGATTCTGATGAGAGAAACGGTAAGACATACAAAGAAAATGTTCAATTGTCAGGAGTTCTTAGAGTAAAAGAAGAGCTAATCAATCAACAACTGGATGAAATTGCTAAGTTGAAGCTTCAGTTTCAAGAAGCCAAAATTGAAAATGAATGCATCCAGTTGAAACTGAACAGTTACAACTCCGCAAGTTTTGTTCTTCAACATATCGTTCCTAAACCAATTAGAAAGAACAAAGCAGGCGAATATGTATACTTTGATGGAACCGGGGTTGGGTTTCATCAGGTTCCACCGCCAGTTCTAAATAATTCTTCAAAGAAAAAATCAGGGTTGGTTAATGATGAAGAAGAAAGTGAAGTGAAGCTTCCAGACACAATTGATGTCACATTTACCACATCATCTGATGAAGATAGTGTCCAATCTGAAGTTGTGAAAAGTATGGTCGAAAATGTTTTAAAGTCTGAAAGTGACACTACTGAGGATGATGAATTCTTTTTGGATAAATACATTCCGAAATCAAAATCCAAAAACAACTTAAGTGAAGAACCTAATCTTGTGATGTACAAGATGGCGGGATCTGATAAGTTGTATTCGGATCATGATTTTCCTTTGGAAAATGTGAATGTCGACAAATTAAAAAATGTATTCAAGTTGGTTGAGATTGATGTTTGTGAACTTGAAGGTTTGAAACGTTCCAAACGGCAATTCAACTTTGAAAAAGATAAAGCTTACTACAAAAAACCTGTTGTACCACCGCGTTTTTCTAACAACTATCAAAACAAATGGTCGGGTGGCTATAAGGGTGGTAAGAATAATCAAAGGAAGAATTTTCAAAACAAGAAGTTTGTTGAGAAAAAGGTGTTTGTAAAAAGCTCGAGTTCTCATTCCGAGTAGGAATTTGAGATTTTTTTAAAAACAAATGAAGAATTTTTTGAGGAAAAGGCCTCACAGCCTCAGACCGAAGGCAAAAGTCGGGTAGTTGATACTCGTATATGCTTTAAGTGCAACAAAGTTGGACATATTGCACGAAAGTGCACCAACTTAAAGCCTAAGTCTGAAGTTGCTGAGAGTCAGAAAAAGAAAGCTGATGCAAAAGGCAAAGCCTCAATGGTTGTTGAGAAGAAAGTTTTGAAAAATGAAAACACCAAACTCAAAACTGAACCTGTAAAGAATGTGGTAACTAAAACTGACAAGTTTTACAAACGGGTTGCTTCGCCTCAACAAGCATGGAAGCCAAAATCAGTTGACAAGAAGTCAAGTTCTCCAAAACCAAAGGTTTCTGAGACTACAAAATCATCATCTTCAACTAAGAAGATGTATGTACCTTTGGATTACTATGAGAAACTTGAACCACAAGAGGCTGCTACTTCAGAAAATAAGAATGTACCAAAGAAAGACCAATCATCTAGTCAACCTTCTCAAAATGATTTCTTTTTATACAAAGAGGTTGAGTTTGGGTCTGAGGAGAGCTTAAAGATGAATGACAAGAATTTTCCGCCACTTTACATTGCAAAAACTCACCTAAATGTCAAGCTACCTGAGTCAAAAGAAGCTTGGGTGGCATCAACTTCTAACTAAGCGTTTGTGATATGTGCAGGAGCTTCCAAGATCCGTTTCACGTTGGATTATGGATAGTGGAGCTTCTCGGCACATGACAGGGAAGAAGACCCTATTGTATGATGTTCAAGGGTTTAATGGAGGTTATGTGGGATTTGCATTGAATTAAGGTGGTCGAATAGTTGGTGAAGGAACTTTATCGAATGGTATTGTAACGTTTGAAAGAGTAAACTACATCGCTGAGCTTGAAAACAATCTTCTGAGCATCTCTCAGATTTGTGATTGTATGTATACAACGCACTTTACAGACAAAGAATGTTTGATCTTGAAACCAGGATTTGTTGTTCTCGAAGAGTGGGTTATCATGAGAGCGTCCAGAGTCAATGATCTGTATGTGGTGGACATGAGTGTAGCAACTACTACCACGGGTCAGGCTCACTGTTTTATGTCAAGAGCAACGGAAAAAGAATCACAATTGTGGCATCGAAAGATGGGCCACATTCACCTGAGAAAAATGAATCACCTGGTGCATGTGAAAGGTTTGCATCTTGAGGGGGAGTGCATTAGCTGTGTCAAAGGCAAGCAAAAGAAGAAATCTCACCATGGAAAGATAGTTAACTCAGTCTCAAGACCGTTAGAGAGACTTCATATGGATCTGTTTGGTCCAGTGAACGTCAAAAGCATAACTGGAGATCTCTACTGTCTAGTAGTAACAGATGACTACTCAAGATTTTCATGGGTGTCTTTTCTGAAGACAAAAGATGAGACATTTTGAAAGTTTGATGACGTTGTTCAGGAAAATTGAAAACTTGTACCAAACTCGAATCAGAAGAATCAGGAGTGACAATGGTACAGAGTTCAAGAACAACAAGATGGAAGAATATTGTGATGAGAGAGGTATACTGCAAGAATTTAGTGCTCCTTACACTCCACAGCAAAATGGGGTAGCAGAAAGAAAGAACAGGACGCTAATTGAAACGGCTAGGACGATGCTTACTGATTCGAAACTACCAGTAAATTTTTGGGCAGAAGCAGTATCAGCCGCTTGATATACACTCAACCGGGTTCTTACAGTGAAGAAATTCAACAAGACATGTTTCGAGCTGATCAATAACCGCAAACCGAACCTGAAGTATTTAGAACCGTTTGGGTCTCCCTGCACAGTTCTAGAGCCTTTTGGTAAATTTGGTGCAAAGAGCATTGAAGGAATTTTCGTGGGTTACGCAAGTCCATTGAAATGAGTCTTTGTTCCAAGCTTGAAGAGGATTATCGAAGCACACAATGTTGAATGTCAAGGTTATACTATGCCATCTCAGAATCCCGGTGACTCATGGCGTTTTAATTACGATACTTTATGGGATTCGTTTGACATTGAAGAAGAAACAAATTTCTTTGACGAGTTGGATATTCTGAGAGAGTATGAAGAATCACAAGAAAGATTCCCAGCTGAGTATTCTAGACGTCATTTTCGAGCTTCCAATGACAATGAAGCCGGTCCTAGCAATGCTGGAGAAATTGATGATATTCAACAAACTCTTGACAATCAGACGGCAGTCAACGATAATCAAGAATCTGATGATAGACCTATATTCGATCGTGGTGATTCAGATTCTGAGGGGGAGCAGATCCAGATTTCAAGTCAAACAATTCCAGTCAGTGAACAAGGTGCAAATCAGAATGTTACAAATATGGAAGGCGAGGTAAATGTTCCAGGCGAGGTGATGCCGAGAACTCTTTCATACCATCCAGAAGAGCTGATCATTGGAGAATTACAATCAGGCGTTCGCACTAGACGTCAAATTGACCAAGGCCTTACATGTTTTTATTCTACAGTTGCTTCGTTACAAACTGAGTTTTCACTTAGTTGTTTTATTTCGCAGATTGAACCGCGAACATATAAGGAAGCACTAACTGAAGGTTCTTGGGTCAACGCGATGCAAGAGGAGCTGAGTTAGTTTGAGAAGTTAGGAGTGTGGAAATTGGTAGACTTGCCTGATGGTCACAGGAAGATAAACACTAAGTGGGTGTTCAAGTGCAAGAGAGATGATCGTGTGACAACCCTCACAATTACAGGTATCCGTATAAGTAATTAATATTTCATTTGTGCTTAATGATTGTGCTTAATTACAACTGTGATTAAACTGCTTTCTGATTTCTCTTACATACATACATATGCATCACATTTCATACTATCACTCCATTTATTACACACAAACTTTAGTGACAAACTTGATGCACAAAGCACAGTTAGCACAGTGAGCAGATAACCCAGAAAACATGCTGGCAATGCCAGCACCTAGACAGACAATGTCCTGAGGCCAGTATGAGCCAGAGATAGAGTACTACACTAGTAGGGAGTGTAGGGAAGTGAGGACCATAAAACTGCGTCACTAGGTGATAGTTATAGTGTCGGGAAGTGCCTAAAACACACTTTAAATGCAGAATTCTGCACTAAATAACCAAAATTCAGCATTTAACAATGCTAGTAAAGTGCAAAAACTTGACAAAATAGTCCTAGATACTTTCTAAAGTGTTGGGAATTAAATGTATCACTAAAAGTAATATAAAAGACACTTTATGGATTAATTTAGCACTTTAACGGACAACACCCAACCGAACAACCGGACTTTACCCGGAACACAAAAATATTGTTAAACACATTGTTTTTATTTTTCTAAGCTAGTTAGGGCCCCCAAACACCCTAACACACTTTATAAATAATAACACACCATAACCATTAACTAAACACTTGTTTCTCTAACTAGATTGTAACCATCCATTGAAAACCAACCCTATACCCCCCCTCCTTGGGCGACGGTCACAATGGGTGACCCACCCATTTATTTTTTTTCATTATTTTATTTGATTTTGTTGGTAGATAATAGAACATGATACACAAGGGTTAATGGTGAAACTTGGATTATAAGAAGGCACTTATGATCATAAGACAATTCATTCTCTACTCAACAAACTCACTCAACTCTCTCCTCTCTTCTCTTGTTCAGCCGAAGACCACCACACCCACCATCACCACCTTCAAGTTTCTTTCAAGCAATCTACATACATCCAAAGGTGCTTGGGATCATACAAACAAGGTTGGTGTTTTCGGAAGCTCAAGGACCGCTCTCATTTTCTTTTATCCACCACTTTTACACTCTTGAACTCCCCTAGCCTTGTGCTAGTAGTAAGTGCCTTAGATCTTCATACTCTTCATATTTTTGATGGTTAATAGTTAAAAGAATGATGAAAAGATAAGAACTCTAAAGAAACATAAACAAGTCTTGGAACATAAACTAACTAGTGATGAAGTAGTGTTAAGTTGATGAAGAAATCATGTTATTTTTGTGTTGCTATGTTTGTTGATTGTTATTTGCTAGTAAAAATGATATGGTTCATCATATGGACTTACTAGACCATGTTTAAAAATATGAACTAGCAAGATGTGAAAGTAAGAATGTTGTGGATGATGGAATCATCCACACATAAACTATGAACTTGATTAAATGGGTGTTTTCTTAAAAAAAAATAAAGATCAAAGTAAGTTCTAATATTGTAGATCTAAAGATCCAAGAGTGGTTTTTCGAAAGAACCAAGTGAAAAGTGTGAGTTTCGTTAGAACTTGGATCTTACATAAACCTAACACATTTTTAGTGGATAAACAAGCGTAGAAACACTTGTGTAATAAGAAATATTTTTAGAAAATATGACTAGAAGTTGTGAATAATCAAACTCTTTAAAAATGAAGTTTTTAAGAAACTAATCACACTTTTAAAGGTAACAAGACTTACTAAGAGTGCTAGTAAGTTACTACATGTTTTCATAAATATTCAAGATCATGAGTTTATAGTTTATGCTTGTTTTTGACTAATCTGGTAAATAAAAATTGTATGTTGTTGATTGAGAATTGTTTTAATGAATTTTTGAAAAGAAAATGATATGCTAGTAAGCAAAGACGCCTCTATTTACAAAGGAAACTCTGGCGAAATTTTTCTAAGATTTCAACACTTAGAAAATATTTTTCTAGTAAGTGTTTACAATTATATTTTTAACCTTGTTTTCAAAATAAACTTCGCCATGATTTTTATTACAAAAATGCTAAGAGCGGAGGTTGGTTTTCGTAAATAAAATTTGATAAGTATATATGTAGAATATATATTTTATACTAAAACGCTTGTGTGATTGTTTGTTTATTTTGTGAACTAGTTATATTATTTGTAGATGAAATAATATAACTCATGTATTCCATAAAATTACGACTCCAAAATAATAACCAAAACTCTCACGAAATAATTATTTAAGTTACGCATTTGTTAAAGCAATACGAAACGCTAAAACGTGACTTATGTAATATTTCGGGAAAATACTCTTATACGTATATTTTTGGTAAAATATTATTTTGGAAAATCTATGCAGTAAAATATAATATTTTTGGGAAAAATATATATATTTTGAATTAAGATGTTTTAGACAAATAATTTAAATATATTTTTCTAAGTGGCACTTAAAATATATTTTTCGGAATTACAAGTGTACATGTATAAATACCCCTATCCTTGGGAAGGAAATACACATATAAATACCTGAGAAGTGTGGATACGAAATAGTTGCCTAACTATTTTTCCTAAAAACAAAAGTTAAAATAATTATTATCATTTTAACAAGGATAATATCAAAGTAACGCAATTCAAAACACTAGACCCTAAGCCAAGGCACGGCCCATCCGTCTAATAGACATTAGTACGTGTAGGTCGTCGCGTAGCAGACCGAGTTGGGATTGACGACTATTTCAGGAGACGCACTTCAGTGAGTTCATGTCCCCCTTTTCTCTTAACTGTTTTCAGTTTTATACTTCGGGGGTGGAATACATGTTACAATTATTACAAACATTTATTTACATGGTATGGTTAGCTTAGGGAGGGTTTATACTACTAGATCATGTGAAGGGTGGGTACAACACTTAAGGCCATTAATCCTCGTTGTTAGGACCGAGGGACACAAGAGTGATAGATCTATTTGGGTGTAGCGAGCCCACACCCGTGAGGCCGGGGCGGCCCATAGAGGTGACTGTGTCTTACAGCCGAAGCCCGGTAACAAATTTGCTAGGTTTGAGTTTTCCTGCACCTTTTCACACATACCAGTGGCTTTGCAACCCATTTGTGATCTCTTTTTCCTTATTGCTACATACCAGGGACTTTCGTACATACTTTAAAGGTTTATACATACTCACTTTTACATGAACTCGCTCAACCTTTGTTGATTTTTCAAACTACATGTATTTCAGGAAATTAATGGATCTGGCGAAGTGTGCAATTGTGTCAAGCTGCGTAGTGAATAATGATGTCATCCAGGTTTAGGAGGTGTAACCCTTACCTGGACGGGTTACATGTCTTTAACCCATGTTTTATTCAAGTCTTTTGTTGTGTCGTGTGAACACGTTTTAATTATGTCATGGTTGTAACTTGTTTTATGTGTCGACAATTTAAACAATGATGTTTTGGTTATTTTAAACTTAGTGAATGGATGATCATCACGTGTTTTATTTCATATAGCATTGTTATGATTGTTGCTATGGTATTAAGAAGTCACACCAAATTAAACCCACGCTTCCGCAAAAGCCAGGGTGTGACAGCTTGGTATCAGAGCCTCGATCATAGCGAACTAGGATTCTTTCTCGAGTCTAGACTATGATTACTAGGGCTCTCACGAAAACATTTTTACATTGCATACACTAAACATCTAGATCCAGGGTACAAAAAATTTTCACAAACAGAAGGCACAAATACACTTCTCAAAATTTATATTTCAATCTTAGAGACTGAGGGAGGTTCAGCCTTAGAGGCTGGGGAGGTTCAGTCTTAGAGACTGAGGGAGGTTAGCCTTAGAGGCTAGGGAGGTTCAGTCTTAGAGACAGAAGGATTCAATCTTAGAGATTGGGGAGGTTTAGTCTTAGAGACTGGGAGGTTGGTCTTAGAGACCAGGGAGTTAGTCTGAGAGGCTAGGAAGTTCAGTCTGAGAGGCTGGGAGGGGTAGTCTGGGAAGACTAGGAGGATTGCTTGCTTGCATTATTATGACTTACATGTTTAATTGATTTCATGATTGATATTTGTGCATATGTGTGGTTGTGTTACAGACACCATGGTTTCTTCTTCCGACACAGGAGTATCAGACACAGTGGACCCCATGGTGGTTGTGTCAGACGATGAGATACCATCAGAGGGAGACGTATACACGTCAGATACCACGAGTACAGATGACGATGATTTTCAGCCGTTCGCTCTGCCAGACATCGGAGTTGAGATTCAGCCTGCTGATGGCATTCCTGCTGGGGATCTACCTCTTGCGGTGATCCCTGCTCCCGTTCCGCTTGCTGCTTTCTCCGTGGTGGATGTGCCACTCGATGTCGTATCTGATGACGACATTGATCTATTCGAGGAGGGTCCCCCTGAGGGCGACTATGAGGGCGGGGCCCCGATCGATGTTGATGCTATCCTTCCTATTGCTGAGGCCCCTGTAGAGGAGGCTCCTCTTGGTTCCCCTGTCCAACACTCGTTGGAGTCTGTGGCATCCGCGTCCCTGTACGACCAGGATGTGCAGCCTCACTCCCCTGACGCCGACCCCGACGTGGCGATGTCAGCTGCACCTGGTCCGTTACACGAGTTTGAGTTTGACCATGAGGTCGATGACGATCTTGACCCTGTTTTTCCCCTTGATTTCGATCCTGATCATGATATCAAGTTTATTCATATGGACCAGCCCTTAGAGGCGCTAGTGGCTCCCATTGATCCGTTGTTTGACATTCCTGCCGATTTTGACATGGACCTTGTCGACCCTGAGCCCGTCGCAGCACCAGAGCCTGTTGTTGACCATGGCCCTGTTCTTGATGATGCCCCAGCCGTTGCACCGCCAGATATGGGTGCACCGGCCATTGCACCTCTTGTTGATGATATACCCATTGCCGACCTTCCCATTGTTGCACCACCATTGGTGGATGATCCTGTTATTGATGCACCCATTGTTGCACCTGTAGTACCTGTTTCAGCCCCTGTGCATACGGACCATGCACCGTTTGCTTCTCACATTGATCCTCGTTATGCTGACACCCGCAACGGGTGGATCGACGATGATGACTACCCACCGTATGTGCTACCAGTCACTCCTCCTGTAGCACCTGTTTCCGCACCTTCTGAGATTCCATTGTTCCACCCACACACCACTGACGTCCATCGCACTGATCTTCCCATCACATTCCTCCAGGACATACCGCCACCTCGTCCTGGGGAGGGTTCATCGAGGCAGCCGCCTGTTTTTGTTCCACCTGTACCGTCATCAGTACCGTTCATGTCCTAGTTCCCTCATACTGCACCGGCATTTGTACCTTCAGGCGAGCCGTTTCTGTGGGATTCGCCCCATGTTATGCCATTATCGGATCCGTACCACCCTTATCACGTGGGATACACGACAGAGGACAAACTCATCTCTCTTCAGCTACAGCAGGACGCACTGAGTCGTTGCATTCAGGAGTTAGAGAGAGCTCCACGTCCTCTATGCCACTGTCAGACTACTTTTGCTGCACCGCACACTCCCCTTCCGCTTCCACCTGATTCGGATGTTCGTTTCCTTACATCTAAGCAGCATATTGCCTATTTGTTGCGCGCCATTCATGCCTTAGAGGAGGATTGGGTGCACATGCGCCGGTTGCTTTTCTCTCATTTTCCTCCTCCTCCGCCACCAGCATAGATATTTTTGGTTTGAAGTAGGTCGATCATTTTGGTGAGAAAGTCGCGATTGAGCCAGCACATGAAGAACTTTTGAGAGATCACACTTTTTGTATATGATAGTTGTAGTTTGACTTGTATTTTTGAGGGTGATGTGACCCTATGATATCATTTGGATGTATGAGGTACTATAAAACTTGTAAAAAC
The DNA here is from genome assembly GCA_030545235.1 of Helianthus tuberosus. NCBI lineage: Eukaryota > Viridiplantae > Streptophyta > Magnoliopsida > Asterales > Asteraceae > Helianthus > Helianthus tuberosus. The sequence goes on from JARYGA010026606.1 coordinate 43,635, forward strand.
AATATCGTGGTTGTGATTAATGATAAGCTCAATGGCAACGTTCTCACTACATGCTTTGTTGAATTATTTGTTTTATATATTAACATGGGATGTTATGTGATTGATGAATGTTACTATATATGCATATTTATTATACTTACTATGACCTGACCTACATGATCGTCTTTTAGAAGATGCCTCCACGACGCGATGTACGCATGCCTACTACCGAGGCGAAACTCCAGGGGATAATTGCCGCAGCTATACCACAATATGCGGCCTCCCAAACAGAAACAAGCGGGAATATCTCGAATAGCAATGGCAACAACAATCCACCCAACGGTAATGACAAGTCGCTTGAGATATATTACGATACATTTGGATATTTCTAGCACGTCCGCTGATACCATCTGTAAATTTCTAACGTATGTGCAGGGTGCACCTACAAGCAATTCCTTGACTGCAAGCCCGTAAATTTCGACGGCACTTGGGGTGCTGTTGCATTCGTCCGGTGGGCTGAGAAGATAGATTCTGTTCTAAGAATGAGCAAGTGTGCTCCCCAGTAACAAGTCACCTACATTTCAGGACTGTTTTTGGATGGTGCCCTATCGTGGTGGAATCTGCAAGTGCAAACGTTGGGAGAAGCGGCAGCTTATGCGTTAACCTGGAATGAGCTGAAAGAGCTAATGAGGAAGAAGTACTGCTCGCGAGCTGAAATACAGAGGCTAGAAACGGAGTTCTGGCATCTAAGAATGGAAGGTCCTAAGATTGCAGAATACGTTCAGAGGTTTCATGATTTGTCCCACGTGGTGCCGTACATGGTCACGCCCGAATTTAAAGGCATAGAATGCTTCATCTGGGGATTGGCACCCCAGATCATGAGCATGGTTACCACGTCCAAGCCTGCAACGATCACGGAAGCCGTCGACCTCAGTGTGGCACTTACTGAGGAAGCGATTAGATTGAACAAGTTTTCAGTTTCCGAACCAAAGAAGAAGGAGACTCATGTGGAGTCGTCTGGTGAAAACAAACGGAAATTTTCCAATTTCAAGCAAGGTATAAGCAGTGTGAGCAAGAAGGGTGAGTCGGGCACACCGGCCAGGGCCTAAACCGGTGTTGAAAGCAGAGGAAAAGGTTACATGGGCACTCTGCCCAAGTGTGATACATGCCAGCGCCATCATTCTGGCCAGTGCAGATTGAGGAAATGTGAGTCATGTGGGAAGAACGGCCACTCGAAGGATACGTGTTGGACCGTGTCGTGTCTCTAACGATCAGTCAAGGTAGTTCAACATTACATGTAAAGGCGGAATCAATGCATGCAACGTTACAACAGCTTTCCTATTCAATTTCTTCACTTTATTAGCTTTCTGGAACAATTTTGACAGAGTTCGGTTACAAAGCTTATGACCAGATCTCGCTCAAATGAACATGCACATGAGGTATTTATAGTGTTGCTGATTTCGCTCATGTGTCCCTGACACTGAAGCGAAATCACAACTTGACACTGAAGTGGAATCACCTCATGACACTGAAGTGGAATCACCTCATGACACTGAAGTGGAATCACCTACTGACCCTTGAAGCGAAATCACTCTAAACTAATGTACATTAAAGCGAAATTAACATTAAAACCCTAATCTTGACTTTTAAGATCCAATCTTGATATATCTTGACTTAAGACTTGATGAAGATGCAATCAACAGACATTCTTGTGCATCAACAGACTCCCCCTTGGATGTTGACGTAGTCTTCAGCTCCTGAGTCTTCAGTCTTAGTCTTTTCTTTAACTCTGTCTTTTCATCAAAAGCACTCTATCTTCACACTCCCATATATTGTTGATCCAGACTCCCCCTTTCACAGACTCCCCCTCTCGATATGCTAGAATCTGAGATATCTGGTTCAAGCTTTGACAAATAGCTTCCGTTGGGAATAATGAAGTCCAAACCTGTTACTCAAACATCATTCATTACAAACTTATCTTTTCACATAACTCATAAACTTAATCAGTTTTAGAAATCCACTCAAGTATTCAGGTTCAAGTTAATGACCCTAATTACTTGATTAATCTACCAAGTCCAAATTAATGACCCTGGTTGATCATTTGACGAATCAAACTAATTTTAAAAACAACGATTTCAAATATTTTCTGAAAATAACAAGTATCAAGTTAATGAACTTGTGTTTTGACTTTATAAACAATTCAAACTTCATCAAAGATAAGCTCTTCTCATTCTTCAGTCCAGAATCTCCTGCATCTGCTTCAAACATCTTGAGAATCCAACAATCAACTCTCCACTTTGGTTTGTCTAAAATAAAGCAGAAATAAAATCTTTTTGGATTTTATCAAAGTGTTCTAAACAAAGAAATAAAATACAGAAAACTTAAATTGCAGAAAGTAAACAAAGTAAACTATTTACAAACATATTTTTGGCGAGCGTGTCAGGGAATCATATCAGCTTATCAGACAAATCACAAGTACCGTTAAGCTACATTACATACTCAGATTTAAACAATTCACCTCGATTGTCGATATACTGATCCATCTTAAATTTTCATACAAATTTCAACTTACTCAGGATACGATTTAGATGAATTAAGAACTTAGATCATTCATGTGTCCCACCTCTTGAATATACTCCCGTATCCAGAATCCCAATAATCAGTCTTACAGGTGAGAATACTACAATGATATCTGTATATAATTTAGGTATGCGAGGGCCGAGGGATCTCAGATCGATACTTCCGTATACGCAGAGAGATATCAGCTTCGACTTTTCGGTGTGTCCCCTTTAGAGGATCTTTTTGCTTACAACAGCAGCATATATCAATTTTATTGTTTCAGCATGCTGAGGGTTTAATGCTGTGTTTCAAGCATTGAAGCAAGTATTAGCCAGGGACTAGGTCAGAACCACCGTTCAGCAGAAGTCCCGGAATAATACCCCAGACATCATTGAGTATAAAGACCTAGTATATCAGATTACGAGACCTTTCAAACGAGATTTCAGGGGTTACCTATATATCCAAGTAGTGTTCCCCACGAATTCACAAGTTTGAATTTAGGTTTATATCCCGAATAAATCTACTAAGTGTGCAAAAACCTATCGACACATCATCAGTAAGATTGTTTAACTCTTTTAAACTTTTCAAATCTTTAGCATACTGTGATCGTCTAGCTGATGTACTATCATTTTCCCTATATACACAAGCTCTTTTTCATTTTATCATGTTTTTGTATTTTTGCATTTTTTACTGTTTTTGTATTTTCTGAAAATAAACTATGTACAAACATCTACTACCCCTAAATGCCAAAACAAGTAAAAATTCGACAAACCATTGCAGATTGTTTCTCGTCTTCATCCGCAACAGTACTCTCATCAACGCCAATTATGCCATCCGACACCGACAGAAGCTTCATACCATTTAGTTTTAACAAATATTTAAACCGATTTTTATCAAAAGCTTTGGTATGTAAATCAGCTTTCTGTTCGTCAGTGTGGATTTTCTCAATTCGTATCAACTTTTTCTCAAAGCAATCACGAATAAAGTGATGACGAATTTCTATGTGTTTAGTTTTAGCGTGATGTACTGGATTTTTAGTTATATTTATTGCGGCCTCATTATCAACAAAAAGAGGTGTGTTAAGAAACTGCAAACCGTAGTCGCGCATCTGTTGCTGTATCCACAAGATTTGAGAGCAGCAACTGCTAGCAGACACATACTCCGCTTCACAAGTAGATAACGCCACAGACGTTTGTTTCTTACACTGCCAAGTAACCAATCTAGGACCAAAAAACTGGCATCCTGCAGTTGTTGACTTTGAATTGACTTTGCAGCATCCGAAATCCGAATCGGAATACCCTTCGAGCGTAAAATCACCTTTCCTAGGATACCACAACCCCAATGAAGGAGTTCCTTTCAGGTAGCGCAATATCCTCTTCACAATAATCATATGTGATGCTCTCGGGTTAGACTGAAATCTTGCTGCGAGGCACGTTGGGTACATAATATCAGGACGTGAAGTAGTTAGGTACATTAAAGAACCTATCATGGATCGATAAAAAGTTTCATCAGCCCTGTCTCCTGTGAGATCTGGGTGAATCCCATGATTTGTTGCAAGTGGGGTAGCAGCTGGAGTAGAACCTGACATCCCAAATTTCTCTAGAATATCATGAACGTACTTTGACTGATGAATGAAAATTCCTTCAGGAAGTTGTTCAACTTGTAATCCCAGAAAGAATTTCATCTCCCCCATTGATGACATTTCAAACTTCTGCTTCATCACTGATTCAAAATCTTTGCATAGATTTTCATTTGTTGACCCAAAGATTATATCGTCCACATAAATCTGAACTATCAGAAGATGACCATCGACCTCTTTAGTGAAGAGAGTGGCATCCACTTTTCCACGAATGAACTTGTTGGCTAGTAGGTGTTGAGACAAAGTCTCGTACCAAGCTCTCGGGGCCTGGTGTAAACCATACAGCGCTTTGTCCAATAAGTAGACCTTGTTTTTGTGGATTGGATCGGTAAAGCCCGGCGGCTGACCGACATAAACCTCCTCTTTAACCTTCCCATAAAGAAACGCCGATTTAACATCCAACTGATAAACTTTGAAGTTCTTCCAAGACGCAAATGCTAGGAAAATTCTGATTGCCTCTAGTCGAGCTACAGGAGCATAAACTTCGGTAAAATCAATTCCCTCCTGTTGACTAAATCCCTGAACAACGAGTCGAGCTTTGTTCCTTACAACAACTCCTCTATCGTCTCTCTTACACTTAAACACCCACTTAGTGTTAATTTTCCTATGACCATCCGGCAAATCAACTAACTTCCACACTCCCAATTTCTCGAATTGACTCAGTTCCTCCTGCATTGCATTGACCCAAGAGTCTTCAGTAAGCGCCTCTTTGTAAGTTCTTGGCTCAACCTGCGAAATAAAACAACTCAATGAGAATTCAGTTTGCAAAGGAGCAACTTTTGTATAAAAACATGTAAGCCCTTTATCAATCTGATTTCGAGTGCGAACGCCTTTCTGCAATTCTCCTATGATCAACTCCTCTGGATGATATGAAAAAGTTTGCGGCATCACTTCACTCGGAACATCTACATTTCCCTCCAGATTAGTAACATTCTGTTCTGCATCTTGTTCACCAACTTGGTTTGTTTGACTTGAAAACTGAATTTGCTCCCCCTCAGAATCTGAATCTGAATCACCGTGATCAAATACTGGCATGTTTTCAGCTAGATTATCATTCTGAACCGACTGATTATCTTGAGCAACTTCATTCTGTTGGACATCATCATGTTCACCAGCATTACTTGGACCTGCTTCATCGTCATTTGAAGTTTCCCGTGGTCTCCTCGAATACTCAGCTGGGAACCTTAACTGCGACTCATATTCACGCAAAATATCCAACTCATCAAAGAAATCTTCATCATCCTCTGATTCTTCTCTCATGTCAAACGAATCCCAAAGATTGTCATAATGATAACGCCATGAATCACCAGGATTCTGCGGCGGCATAGTATAACCTTGACATTCAACATTTGCAGCTTCAATAATCCGCTTCTCACTTGGAACGAAAACACGTCACAATGGATTTGAATAACCAACAAATATACCCTCAATGCACTTCGGACCAAACTTCCCAAAAGGTTCTATAACCGTACAAGGTGACCCGAACGGTTCTAGATACTTCAAATTCGGTTTGCGATTATTGATTAACTCAAAGCATGTTTTGTTGAACTTCTTGACAGTAAGAACCCTGTTGAGCGTATAGCATGCGGCGGAAACAGCTTCAGCCCAAAAATTTATCGGTAACTTTGAATCTGCGAGCATAGTTCTAGCCGTCTCGATTAGTGTCCGGTTTTTGCGTTCTGCGACTCCATTCTGCTGCGGAGTGTACGGAGCACTAAACTCATGCAAAATACCTCTTTCATCACAAAATTCTTCCATCTTGCTGTTTTTGAATTTAGTACCATTATCACTTCGAATTCTCTTAATACGCCTTTGGTACAAATTCTCAATTTTCCTGAACAGCCCCATCAAACTGTCAAATGTTTCATCTTTCGTCTTCAAGAAAGATACCCACGAAAATCTGGAATAATCATCAGTAACGACCAAACAATAGTAATCTCCTGTAAGACTTTTGACATTCACCGGACCAAATAAATCCATGTGAAGGCTCTCCAGAGGTCTCGAAACTGAATTGACTTGCTTTGTAGGATGTGACTTTTTCTTCTGCTTGCCTTTGATGCAGCTAATGCACTCCCCTTCCAGATGAAAACCTTTGATATTAACACCCAATACCAAATCATTGTGCACCAAGTGATTCATCTTCCTTAGGTGAATATGCCCCATCTTTCGGTGCCACAATCTTGATTCTTTCTCAGTTGCTCTAGACACAAAACAATGTGCTTGACCAGTAGTTGTAGTTGCTACAGACATATCTAACACATATAAATCATTCACTCTAGGTGCCCTCATGATAATCCATTCTTCAGGGATAACAAAACCAGGTTTCAGAATCAAACATTCTTTATCAGTGAAGTGAGTAGTATACTGATTATCACAAATCTGCGAGATACTAAACAGATTGTTCTCCAGCTCAGTGATGTAGTTAACTCTCTCAAACGTCACAATTCCGTTAGATAACGTTCCTTCACCTACAATTCGACCACCTTCATGACCAGCAAATCCTACATAACCACCATTAATGTTTCTCACATCATACAGCAACGCAGTTTTTCCTGTCATATGTCGAGATGCACCACTATCCATAATCCATCTGGATATCAGTTGTGGAAGATCCTGCACAAAACAAACTACGACTTAAACAACTTCAAGAAAGATGCCGATTCATGCTTCGCGATCCAGGAAGCTCCGGCAATTCAAACTGCTTATTCGAACATGGTGTCCACCCAGGCTTCATCAGCCTGAGGTGTAACCTTGACTTTAGCAATTTGAATTTTGAAATTTTCAGCCTTCAAAGGTGGAAAATTTGCATCATAATCAACCGAAATTGATTCTTCAGCCTTTTTCACTTCAGAAGTTGAAATTTTCATTTCAGTTTTTGGTTTCCAAACTTGTTGAGATAATGCAACCCTCTTGTAAAATTTGTCATTTTTAGTTACCACTTTCTTTACGGGTTCATTTTTTACTTTGATGTTGTCATTTTTCACATTCTTTTTCTCAACAACGATTGGTGCTTTACCCTTCATATCAACTTTCTTCTGTTGAAACTTCACATTTTCAATCTTAGGCTTCACATTGGTACACATTCGTACAATGTGACCAACTTGATTACATCTAAAACATGTACGAGTATCAACAACTCGACTTGTGCCTTCAGACTGATAATGTGAAGCTCTTTTCTCAAAGAACTCTTTGTTTGATTTTGAAAAAATTTCATTTTCCTCATCAGAAAGTGAACTCGAACTGTTCACAAACACCTTCTTTTCAGCAAACCTTTTGTTTTGAAACCTTCTTTGCTGAAAATTCTTACCATCCCTATAACCTCCCGACCAATTGTTTCGATTGTTATTATAAAACCTTGGTGGAACAACAGGCTTTTTGTAGTAAGCTTTATCTTTCTCAAAATTCATTTTCCTTTTTGTTTGTTTCAAACTGTTCACTTCTGACAACTCAACTTCAACCAATTTGAAAACATTTGTCAACTTTTTCTCATTAACATTCTCAATCGGAAACTCAGAATCCGAATACAACTTATCAGATCCAGCCATCTTGTACATCACAAGACCCGGTTCATCACTTAAGTTGTTTTTGGACTTTGGTTTCTGAATGTATTTGTCCAAGAAACATCCATCATCTTCAGATGAATCAGACATCAATACACTTTCAGCTGTGCTCTTAACAATCTCTGTCTGAACACTATCATCAGATGATGTAAAAGTGACATCAATGTTCTCCGGAAGTTTAACTTCTTTTTCTTCCTTAATTTCAACCAATCCAGATTGCTTTTTCGTATAGTTATCAAGAACAGGTGGTGGAACTTGATGAAACCCCACCCCAGTTCCATCACAATACACATCTTCGCCCGCTTTGTCTTTCCCTATAGGTTTAGGTACAATATGCTGCAAAACAAAGCTTGCTGATTTATAGCTGTTAAGCTTCAACTGGATTCGTTCATTCTCAATTTCAGCTTCTTGAACTTTAAGTTTCAGTTTAGCAATTTGATCCAGTTGTTCATTAATCGATTCTTCTTTTAATCTCAAAACAGCTCTTAGATGTTCATTCTCTTTAAATGTTTTGCCATTACGATCATCACTATCTTTGACAATGTTTTTCAATTTCTCAAACTTTTCAGAAATTTGACGGTTTTCAAAAATTAACTTTTCATTTTCAGATTTTATTTTCTCACTTTCAGTTTTATCATTTTCAATTTGAGTCGTTAATTCTTTGATCCGTTCAGTTGAAGCTTTTACAGTTTTGTCACGATCGAGAATCTGATCTTCAACATTTCTAACCTTTGTTGTCAGATTCTGAATTTTCTCATTGTTAAGATACGTGACAGTGCTACAAAAATTGCATTGTTTGGTGCAATTTTTGCAGTCAGCATTCCCATCAATCTTGTTACCTGACTCAATCTTGTTACCTGACGCATTGTTGTTACCTGACGCATTTGTTGACACACTTTGACTGACCGACCCCTTTGACTCAGTAACAGAATTAGGATCTACCTCAAGTGCTTTTGCAGCTAGCACTTTGTCAGCCATAATTCCCAGGTTCTCAGCTGTCAACTCTTGCGTAGTATCAATTAAACCTGTATCAACCTGCTTTTCTTTCTTCTCTTTCTCCTCTTTCTCCTTTCTCTCTTTCTCTTTCTCTTCTTCAATCATTTTCGAAGTTGGAGTTCCCCACCATTTGTGTTGCCAATAGTCATCATCTTCCTTGTACTCCTTGATAATGGCTTCAATATCTAGCGTTTTGTCATCAATCGCAATGTTGCCATACCTATCAAGATAGCACTCTCTATCTGGATCCCATCTGTTTGCTCTTCTAGCTTCCAGAAAGATACCAGAAAGTCTGATAATCTTGTTTTCAGCAATCATCTTCCGATATTGATACTTCTGTTCCTCAGTACGATCATCTTTCCACTTAATGGGTTCATCATTGCTTGCCATGAATGCGTAACCCACCGCATCTTCTTCCGGTAGAACCTCCTTACTCCAATCATACCCCTCATCATCATAAATCACAGCAAGAGCCCTTGATTTATCTCTGTTATCTTCAGACTGCTTCAATCTAGGCGGCTCGGATTTATTCTGATGGTAGATTGCCTTTTTATAATAATCATCTCGAAACGGATTCTCGGACTCATCAGCATACGCATCCCTGCATTCCCGTTTGAAGTGACCCTTCTGTTTACATTTGAAACATGTCACTCTTGACTTGTCGAACCCCATTTTTGTAGATGGACCACCAATCGTTTTTCTCCCTGTAATCTCCATGAAGCGCTGTGCACGTCGAACTGCACTTGCCATTGCCCAACGAATGTCGATCAGCTCCATTTCTTCAGGGTCTATCTGATCGTAGTCTTCTTTCGTCAGATTTGTATTCCCGATTTTTCCAGCCACCAACCCTTCATACGATTCCAACACTGATGCTAGAAAGATCATCTGCTGCTTGGCCGATTCCTCATCAAAGTTCTGAGCATTCTTCAAGTCTATTGCGATGTTGCATTGAAAACGATTCTTTGCATCAGCATTTCCAAAAGATGAAGATCCACTGTGAAAACCACTGTGACTTCCACTGCTTTGATCACTATGACTTTCTTTGTCGGCTGTCAACACATTTTCAGCAGAAAAAGCTGTTTTTGGTGAAGTAGCTTTCGGCATCATGCTCTTTGGATAGTATAGATCCAGATTCTGCTGATAAGATGAATGATTAACTTTGTACGTCTTCTTCAACTCTAGTTCATGACTTTCAAGTTTCTCAATCACCAACTCTGGTTTCAACAAATCAGAAGGAATAGTGTTCTTAAGCATGACAGCATAATATCTCCACTCCATCTCGTCTGGAAATGCATCGAACAACTTGTCTACTTGCTCATCATCAGGATATCTGATATCATGTCTTGCTAATTCCAGCTTCAGATGACTGAACCTTTTAATCATTTTACACACTGACTCATTTTTAAGACAACTAAACATATCAAACTCTTTCCTAAGAAGTTTCTTTTTATTTTTTACAATCTCTTTGCTTCCAAGACACTTCTTTTCGAGTTTTTCCCATAAGTCTTTAGAATTGGAGTAGTCTATCAGCGAAATGATGTCTTCACGCACCGATTGAAACAATAATGCCACACATTTTTGCTCGGCCACAAAACTTTCAATCTCTTCAGCTGATCTTAATGCTTCACCATTCTTCTTTCCTTGGGCATAACCATTCTTCATACTCTTCCAGCTAGAAAAAGCAAATGCCATCAACCAATCTTCGAACTTTGTTGCCCACCTGCTGTAATCTTCTATAGCCATCAGCTTAGGAGGTTTGTTAAATGTTCCAAATGCACTTTCGGACTCCCAAGCTTCCTTCTTTCTTTCTTTCGGTGGACTTTTGTTTGCATCGTTTGAAGAAGTATCGTTGTTTCCTGAACTACCCGTGAAAGCATACATATCGCTGAAGGGATTCATGAAAATATCATCCATTTTGATCGTACCTGCAAGATTATCAAACACTTAGAAATTTTTTTTTTCCGAAGTTTTGTCAAATACTGACACTAAAGCGAAATCAGTCAGATTGACTAATAAGCAAAATCAACAACAATGTCCTCTCGAGTGAAATCACAATTGTTCACTCGAGTGAAATCACAAGTGTTCCTTGGAGCGAAATTAGACTTTGTCCGTTGAAGTGAAATCAGCTTTTGTACGTTGGAGCGAAATCAGACTTTGTACGTTGAAGTGAAATCAGCTTTTGTCCATATAAGCGAAATTAGAACTTGTCCTTATGAGCGAAATCAACAAGTTCGTATAAGCGAAATCACAACTTTTTTACGTAAAAGCGAAATCAACAATGACCAGATGAGCGAAATCAAAAGTGACCAGATGAGCGAAATAAGCTAAGTCCGTATGAGCGAAATCAGCTAATTAACTCACGATGTACACTAAAGCGGAATCACAATTTGAATCATTTTTAGGCTGAATTTCAATCTGAATCTTTCAAGGGTTGTAATACACTTAAAACCGATCACAATGATATGAAATATGTTCACTTTTGACCGCTGATTCGTTCCAGATCTGAAGTTGAAGTTTATGTTCGAAAACCGAATGTGTTTTTGGAAAAATTGAATGTGTTTTACTTAGTTTTAAGACCTGATATTGTTAAGGATTGATTATTCACTAGTTTCGCTCACAATACTAGACTTTCAGCTCATTTTGTCCATAGTAACTTGTTTAAACCGAAAAATAAAAGAGAAATATGAGTAGAAAAGAGATAAGAGTGTCGAATCGGCTGTTGTAGTATGAACTTCCTCGTCCTGAAGCTCTGATACCACTTGTTGGACCGTGTCGTGTCTCTAACGATCAGTCAAGGTAGTTCAACATTACATGTAAAGGCGGAATCAATGCATGCAACGTTACAACAGCTTTCCTATTCAATTTCTTCACTTTATTAGCTTTCTGGAACAATTTTGACAGAGTTCGGTTACAAAGCTTATGACCAGATCTCGCTCAAATGAACATGCACATGAGGTATTTATAGTGTTGCTGATTTCGCTCATGTGTCCCTGACACTGAAGCGAAATCACAACTTGACACTGAAGTGGAATCACCTCATGACACTGAAGTGGAATCACCTCATGACACTGAAGTGGAATCACCTCATGACACTGAAGTGGAATCACCTACTGACCCTTGAAGCGAAATCACTCTAAACTAATGTACATTAAAGCGAAATTAACATTAAAACCCTAATCTTGACTTTTAAGATCCAATCTTGATATATCTTGACTTAAGACTTGATGAAGATGCAATCAACAGACACTCTTGTGCATCAACAATACGTGTTGGGCCGGAACTGGTACTGGGCGTGGTGGTAATCGAGGTTATGGGAATGGTAATGGAAACCGCCAATAAGGAGGTAATGGCGGAAATGGAAACCGTGGAAATTTTGCGAACCAAGCTGGGAGTGGAAATCGCAACCAAAACAACACTCAAGTTGGAAATGGAAATGGTAACGGTCGAGGACCGGGATGTTTCAATTGTGGAGATGTTGGGCACTTTAAGAGGGAATGCCCAAAACTGAATCAAGCTCGTGGGAGGGTATTCCACATTGGCGTAAGGTAAGCGCGCCAGGATCCAAACGTTGTCACTGGTACGTTCCCTATAAACCAACGCTTTGCATCTGTTCTGTTTGATACTGGTGCCGATTATAGCTTCGTATCGTTAGAATTTAAGAATATGCTTGGATTAACTGCTAGCAAGTTAGACGTTCCGTACTCGATTGAATTGGCGAATGGAAAACTAGTTGAAACGGGTGAAGTCATCAGAGGATGCGTGATAGAACTGGGAGGACACGAATTTACGCTAGATCTACTGTCAGTCGAGTTGGGAAGCTTCGACGTGGTAGTAGGGATGGATTGGTTGTCAAGCAACAAAGCCGAGATCGTTTGTCACGAGAAGACCATTCGCATCCCAATGACGAATGAAGAAACGATCGTAGTGCACGGAGAGAAGTGTGATACGCCTCTGAGGATCATTAGCTGTTTGAAAGCTAGAAAGTGTTTACAAAAGGGAGTGTTGCATTCTTGGCACACATCGTGGATAAAGAAGCTGCGGAGCTAAAGATCGAAGACATTCCAGTCGTAAAAGAATATCCTGAAGTCTTTCCAGAAGACTTGCCAGGATTACCGCCTCAAAGGCAAGTCGAGTTTCACATTGACTTGGTCCCAGGTGTCACGCCGGTAGCTAAGGCACCCTATAGACTTGCGCCTTCGGAAATGCAGGAGTTGTCGACGCAACTTCAAGAGCTATTGGATAAAGGATTTATCAGACAAAGCTTCTCACCTTGGGGAGCTCCAGTTCTGTTCGTCAAAAAGAAGGATGGTAGTTTTCCTATGTGTATAGACTACCGCGAGCTTAATAAGTTGACTATCAAGAACAGATATCCCTTGCCAAGGATTGATGACCTGTTTGATCAGTTGCAAGGTTCGAGCTTTTATTCAAAGATCGACCTTCGATCAGGATATCATCAGTTAAGGATACAAGAGGAAAGTATCCCAAAGATGGCCTTTAGGACTCGTTATGGACATTACGAGTTCCTGGTTATGCCGTTTGGGCTGACAAACGCACCAGCAATGTTCATGGATGTAATGAACAGAGTTTGTAAGCCGTACCTCGACAAGTTCGTGATTGTATTCATTGATGACATTTTGATATACTCAAGGACGAAGGATGAACACGAATAGCACTTAAGAGATATTCTGGAGCTACTTAAAAATGAGAAGTTATACGCTAAGTTCTCGAAGTGCGAGTTCTTGCTGCGCGAAGTCCAATTTCTTGGACATGTGATTAATGGAAATGGAATCCATGTGGATCCAATGAAGATCGAGGCGATCAAGAATTGGGAGAATCCAAAGACGCCAACCGAGATTCGACAGTTCTTAGGTTTGGCTGGTTATTATCGAAGGTTCATCGAGGATTTCTCAAAAATCGCTCAACCTTTGACTTCCCTTACCCAGAAAGACAAGAAGTTTGATTGGGGAGACAAACAAGAAGAAGCGTTTCAGTTGTTGAAGAACAAGCTTTGTGATGCACCGATCTTATCGCTACCCGAAGGAACGGACGACTTCGTGGTATATTGCGACGCTTCGCGTCAGGGATTAGGCCGCGTGTTGATGCAGCGACAGAAAGTTATAGCATATGCTTCTCGCCAGTTGAAGATTCACGAGAAAAATTGTACCACGCACGACTTGGAACTAGGCGCGGTGGTATTTGCGTTGAAGATCTGGTGACATTATTTGTATGGCACGCGATGCACGATCTTCACTGATCACAAGAGCCTGCAGCACATATTTGACCAAAAGGAGCTTAACATGAGGCAAAGACGTTGGGTTGAACTATTGAACGACTATGATTGTGAGATCAAGTATCACCCAGGGAAGGCGAATGTGGTCGCCGATGCCCTGATTCGAAAGGAAAGGATCAAGCCCATAAGGGTTAGGGCTCTGGAAATGATTGTACAGTCAGACCTCTCGTTGCGCATTCATGCCGCACAGAGAGAAGCTCTCAAAGAAAGGAATATTGAGGATGAGTACCTCCGTGGGATGGAGAAGCAGTTGGTACCAAACGAGGAAGGAACTTTGTGCTTTATGAAACGAATTTGGGTTCCTCTGTTTGGTGGATTGAGAAAGGTTATCTTCAATGAGGCTCACAAGTCACGGTACTCGATTCATTCAGGAGCGGATAAGATGTACCAAGACCTAAAGGACTTTTACTGGTGGCCAAGGATGAAAGGCGATGTAGCGATATACGTTGGTAAGTGTTTAACTTGCGCCAAAGTGAAAGCCGAGTACCAGAAGCCTTCAGGTCTACTGTAGCAACCTGAAATACCCAAATGGAAATGGGAACAGATTTCAATGGACTTCATAACGAAATTGCCAAAGACGCCCAAGGGCCACGATACAATTTGGGTAATAGTAGACCGTCTAACAAAGTCTGCGCACTTCCTGCCAATCAAGGAGAAAGATAACACGAGTAAACTTGCTGAAATATACATGAGGGAAATTGTTGCACGACATGGAGTGCCTCTCTCGATTATCTCTGATAGAGATGGACGCTTCGTGTCAAGGATTTGGCAATCCTTCCAAGAAGCTTTTGGTTCACAGTTGAATCTAAGTACTGCTTTTCACCCACAAACTGATGGCCAGAGCGAGCGAACAATTCAAACACTGGAAGATATGCTAAGAGCATGTGTAATGGATCTAGGTGGTAGCTGGGATAATCATTTACCATTAGTCGAGTTTTCGTACAACAACAGCTACCACCCAAGTATTGGAGCCGCGCCATTTGAAGCTCTTTATGGACGCAAGTGTCGATCACCGCTATGCTGGGCTGATGCGGGTGATAGACAGCTTGTTGGTCCCAAAATAGTGCAGGAGACAACAGACAAGATCTTTCAAATTCGAGAGCGCATCAAGGTGGCTCGCGACAGACAGAAAGGCTATGTAAATCAAAGGAGGAAATCTTTGGAGTTTCAAGTTGGGGATATGGTTTTGCTAAAGGTTTCACCCTGGAAGGGTGTGGCACGCTTTGGAAAGCGTGGGAAGTTGAATCCGCGTTACATTGGCACATTCAGAATCCTGCAAAGGATTGGGCTTGTGGCATACAAGTTGGACCTACCTGCTGAACTCAATGGTGTTCATGATACATTCCACGTATCAAATTTGAAAAAGAGTCCAACACAAGAGACAGTGATCATTCCTTCTGACGAAGTTCATATCGACGACACGCTCTACTTTGTTGAAGAACCAGTTGAGGTTACGGATTGGAAAGTTAACAAAACACGCAGGAGTAGTGTCAAACTCGTCAAGTTCGATGGAATGCAAGACACGGGCCAGAATTCACGTGGGAACGTGAGGATCGTATGAAGGAGAAATACCCCCATTTATTTCCCAAGACCCCTGCAACTAGAAGCAGAACCTAAAATTTCAGGACGAAATTTTCTTAACGGGGGGAGAATGTGACAACCCTCACAATTACAGGTATCCGTACAATTAATTAATATTTCATTTGTGCTTAATGACTGTGCTTAATTACAAATGTGATTAAACTGCTTTCTGATTTCTCTTACATACATACATATGCATCACATTTCATACTGTCACTCCATTTATTAAACACAAACTTTAGTGACAAACTTGATGCACAAAGCACAGTTAGCACAGCGAGCACATAACCCATAAAACATGCTGACAATGCCAGCACCTAGACAGACAATGTCCTGAGGCCAGTATGAGCCTGGGATAGAGTACTACACTAGTAGGGAGTGTAGGGAAGTGAGGACCATAAAACTGCGTCACTAGGTGATAGTTATAGTGCCGGGAAGTGCCTAAAACACACTTTAAATGCAGAATTCTGCACTAAATAACCAAAATTCAGCATTTAACAATGCTAGTAAAGTGCAAAAACTTGACAAAATAGTCCTAGATACTTTCCAAAGTGTTGGGAATTAAATGTGTCACTAAAAGTAATATAAAAGACACTTTATGGATTAATTTAGCACTTTAACGGACAACACCCAACCGAACAACCAGACTTTACCCGGAACACAAAAATATTGTTAAACACATTGTTTTTATTTTTCTAAGCTAGTTAGGGCCCCCGAACACCCTAACACACTTTATAAATAGTAACACACCATAACCATTAACTAAACACTTGTTTCTCTAACTAGATTGTAACCATCCATTGAAAACCAACCCTATACCCCCCCCCCCTTAGGCGACGGTCACAATGGGTGACTCACCCATTGATTTTCTTCATTATTTTATTTGATTGTGTTGGTGGATAATAGAACATGATACACAAGGGTTAATGGTGAAAGTTGGATTATAAGAAGGCACTTAGGATCATAAGACAATTCATTCTCTGCTCAACAAACTCACTCAACTCTCTCCTCTCTTCTCTTGTTCGGCCGAAGACCACCACACCCACCATCACCACCTTCAAGTTTCTTTCAAGCAATCTACATACATCCAAAGGTTCTAGGGATCATACAAACAAGCTTGGTGTGTTCGAAAGCTCAAGGACCGCTCTCATTTTCTTTTATCCACCACTTTTACACTCTTGAACTCCCCTAGCCTTGTGCTAGTAGTAAGTGCCTTAGATCTTCATACGCTTCATATTTTTGATGGTTAATAGTTAAAAGAATGATGAAAAGATAAGAACTCTAAAGAAACATAAACAAGTCTTGGAACATAAACTAACTAGTGATGAAGTAGTGTTAAGTTGATGAAGAAATCATGTTATTTTTGTGTTGCTATGTTTGTTGATTGTTATTTGCTAGTAAAAATGATATGGTTCATCATATGGACTTACTAGACCATGTTTAAAAATATGAACTAGCAAGATGTGAAAGTAAGAATGTTGTGGATGATGGAATCATCCACACATAAACTATGAACTTGATTAAATGTTTTCTTAAAAAAAATAAAGATCAAAGTAAGTTCTAATATTGTAGATCTAAAGATCCAAGAGTGGTTTTTCGAAAGAACCAAGTGAAAAGTGTGAGTTTCGTTAGAACTTAGATCTTACATAAACCTAACACATTTTTAGTAGATAAACAAGCGTAGAAACACTTGTGTAATAAGAAATATTTTTAGAAAATTTGACTAGAAGTTGTGAATAATCAAACTCTTTAAAAATGAAGTTTTTAAGAAACTAATCACACTTTTAAAGGTAACAAGACTTACTAAGAGTGCTAGTAAGTTACTACATGTTTTCATAAATATTCAAGATCATGAGTTTATAGTTTATGCTTGTTTTTGACTAATCTGGTAAATAAAAATTGTATGTTGTTGATTGAGAATTGTTTGAATGAATTTTTGAAAAGAAAATGATATGCTAGTAAGCATGGACGCCTCCATTTACAAAGGAAACTCTGGCGAAATTTTTCTAAGATTTCAACACTTAGAAAATATTTTTCTAGTAAGTGTTTACAATTATATTTTTAACGTGGTTTTCAAAATAAACTTCGCCATGATTTTTATTACAAAAATGCTAAGTGCCGGAGGTTGGTTTTCGTAAATAAAATTTGATAAGTATATATGTAGAATATATATTTTATACTAAAAGGCTTGTGTGATTGTTTGTTTATTTTGTGAACTAGTTATATTATTTTTAGATGAAATAATATAACTCATGTATTCCATAAAATTACGACTCCAAAATAATACCCAAAACTCTCACGAAATAAATATTTAAGTTACGCATTTGTTAAAGCAATACGAAACGATAAAACGTGACTTATGTAATATTTCGGGAAAATACTCTTATACGTATATTTTTGGTAAAATATTATTTTGGAAAATCTATGCAGTAAAATATAATATTTTTGGGAAAAATATATATATTTTGAATTAAGATGTTTTAGAAAAATAATTTAAATATATTTTTCTAAGTGGGACTTAAAATATATTTTTCGGAATTACAAGTGTACATGTATAAATACCCCCATCCTTGGGAAGGAAATACACATATAAATACCTGAGAAGTGTGGATACGAAATAGTTGCCTAACTATTTTTCCTAAAAACAAAAGTTAAAATAATTATTATCAGTTTAACAAGGATAATATCAAAGTAACGCAATTCAAAACACTAGACCCTAAGCCAAGGCACGGCCCATCCGTCTAATAGACATTAGTACGTGTAGGTCGTCGCGTAGCAGACCGAGTTGGGATTGACGACTATTTCAGGAGACGCACTTCAGTGAGTTCATGTCCCCCTTTTCTCTTAACTGTTTTCAGTTTTATACTTCGGGGGTGGAATACATGTTACAATTATTACAAACATTTATTTACATGGTATGGTTAGCTTAGGGAGGGTTTATACTACTAGATCATGTGAAGGGTGGGTACAACACTTAAGGCCATTAATCCTCGTTGTTAGGACCGAGGGACACAAGAGTGATAGATCTATTTGGGTGTAGCGAGCCCACACCCGTGAGGCCGGGGCGGCCCATAGAGGTGACTGTGTCTTACAGCCGAAGCCCGGTAACAAATTTGCTAGGTTTGAGTTTTCCTGTACCTTTTCACACATACCAGTGGCTTTGCAACCCATTGGTGATCTCTTTTTCCTTATTGCTACATACCAGGGACTTTCGTACATACTTTAAAGGTTTATACATACTCACTTTTACATGAACTCGCTCAACCTTTGTTGATTTTTCAAACTACATGTATTTCAGGAAATTAATGGATCTGGCGAAGTGTGCAATTGTGTCAAGCTGCGTTGTGAATAATGATGTCATCCAGGTTTAGGAGGTGTAACCCTTACCTGGACGGGTTACATGTCTTTAACCCATGTTTTATTCAAGTCTTTTGTTGTGTCATGTGAACACGTTTTAATTATGTCATGGTTGTAACTTGTTTTATGTGTCGACAATTTAAACAATGATGTTGTGGTTATTTTAAACTTAGTGAATGGATGATCATCACGTGTTTTATTTCATATAGCATTGTTATGATCGTTGCTATGGTATTAAGAAGTCACACCAAATTAAACCCACGCTTCCGCAAAAGCCAGGGTGTGACAGATCGAGGGGTTATTATTCATAACAAAGCTCGACTCGTAGTTCAGGGTTTCAGTCAGCGGGAGGGTATAGATTTCACTGAATTATATGCTCTAGTTGCTAGACTTGAAGCGATCAGAATCTTCCTAGCATTTGCATCTTGGAAAAATTTTAAAGTTTATCAACTAGATGTTAAATCGGCTTTTCTCTATGGGAAGGTAAAAGAGGAGGTATATGTCGGACAGCCACCGGGCTTCACCGATCCAATCCACAAAGACAAGGTTTATTTACTAGATAAAGCGCTGTATGGTTTACACCAGGCACCGAGAGCCTGGTACGAGACATTGTCTCAACACCTGCTAGCCAACAGCTTCATCCGTGGAAAAGTAGATGCCACTCTCTTCACCAAAGAAGTCGATGGGCATCTTCTAATAGTTCAAATATATGTAGACGACATCATATTTGGGTCAACAAATGAAAATCTGTGCAAAGATTTCGAAAGAGTTAAAAAGCAGAAATTTGAAATGTCATCGATGGGTGAGATGAAATTCTTCTTGGGACTTCAGGTTGATCAATTGCCTAAGGGAATTTTCATACATCAGACGAAGTATGTTCATGATATCTTAGAGAAATTTGGGATGTCAGGTTCTACTCCAGCTTCCACCCCATTAGAGACGAACCATGGGATAAACCCTGATCTCACCGGAGAGAAGGTAGATGAAACGTTGTATCATTGCATGATCGGATCGCTGATGTATTTGACAGCTTCAAGACCCGATATTATGTATCCAACCTGCCTCGCAGCAAGATTTCAGTCTAACCCAAGAGCTTCGCATATGGTAATTGTGAAACAGATGTTATGCTACCTGAGAGGAACTCCATCATTGGGGTTGTGGTATCCAAAAGAAGGCGATTTCACGCTCGAAGGGTATTCCGATTCTGATTTCAGATGCTGCAAAGTTAACGCTAAGTCAACAACAGTGGGGTGCCAGTTTTTCGGATCACGATTGGTTACCTGGCAATGCAAGAAGCAGACCTCTGTAGCTTTGTCCAAATGTGAAGCCGAGTATGTATCTGCTAGCAGTTGTTGCTCTCAGATCTTGTGGATCCAGCAACAAATGCGAGACTACGGTTTGAAATTTCTTAACACCCCTATCTTTGTTGATAATGAGGCAGCGATAAACATCCCTAAAAATCATGTTCATCACGCTAAAACAAAACACATTGAAATTCGTCATCAGTTCATTCGAGATTGTTTAGAGAAGAAGTTGATACGAATTGAGAAAATCCACACTGACGAACAAAAAGCTGATTTACATACCAAAGCGTTTGATAAAATTCGTTTTCAATATTTGTTAAAATTGAACGGTATGAAGTTTTTATCGGTGTCGGAGGAGATTCTTGGCTTTGATGAAGGAGACATTGTAGATGACGTTGAAAAGCAATCTGCAATGGTTTGTCTATTTTTTACTTGTTTTGGTATTTAGGGGGAGTATAGGGTAATATTTTCAGAAAATACAAAAACAGTAAAAAAAATTCAAAAATCCAAAAACATGAGATATTTTCAAAATACAAAAACAATAGAAAACCGGAAAGAGCTTGTGTAAAAAGGGAAAATGATAGTACATTGGCTTGACAGTTACAGTATGCTAAAGATATGTAAAGTTTAAAAGAGTTAAACAGTCTCGCTGATGATATGCCGATAGGTTTTTACACATTTAGTAGGTTTGTTCGGGATATAAACCTAAATCTTTACTTGCTTATTTCGTGGGGAACACTACTTGGATATATAGGTAACCCCTGAAATATTGTTTGAAAGATCCCTCTTTCTGAGATACTAGGTCTTTATACTCAGTGATATCTGGGGTATTATCCCGGGACTTCTGATTTTGCGGAAGCAATGGCCTAGTCCCCGCATAATACTTTACGCTTGCTTGAAATATAGGATCTCCCTCAGCATAAAAAATGATGAAACATTGAAAAATGCTAATCATGTGCTATTGAAGAAAAGATCCTCTAAAGGGGACACACCAAAAGTCGAAGCCGTCATCTCTCTGATTTTGCGAAAGCAATAGCCTGAGCTCTCATGGCCCTCGCAATTTAACCCCTTACTGATATCATCTGTGGTATACTTGTGACACAACAGGAAAATCTGGAAAACAACGCAACTTAGCTAGCTTCCTCAGTAACCACGCGCTAAATTTCGGGACGAAATTCTCTTAACAGGGGGAGAATGTGACAACCCTCAAAATCCCATGTATTCCGTACGATTCATTAATGATAATTAAAGTGCTTGACAACTGTGTGGAATTACTTAACTGCTTTCGGATATCTGTGTTATACTTACATGTATTTGTTAACATACTAGGAGGATACATAAAAGTTACTAAATAGTCCGGTATGCCTTCCTGAGTGTTAAAAAATAAAAACGTTGAAAAAATATATATGTAGGACGCTTTACGGATTAATTAAGCAGTTTAACGGAACAGTATCGAACCGAACAACCAGACTTTACCCGAAACACAAAAATATTGTCAAACACATTGTCTTTCTTTTTCTGAGCTAGTTAGGGTCCCCGAATACCCTAACACCCGTTATAAATTATAACACACATACTACACTAAATTAAATTCCTAAACTTAACATAACTAGCACTAACTATTTAGTTCAAAACAAACTAAACCCCACGCCCCATATCCGATCAGATTTCCCCCTAGGGAACACCCACCACAATTGTTGAATATTTTATTAGTTGATGTCTAATATCTTCTTGGCATATTGTTTATTGGACAAAAGCTTTAATATGGACTATAATTATACACACAAGATCACACATTACATTTACATAACACTTAACAAAAACTTCACTCTCTCTTCCTTTCTTTGATGTTCGGCCGAACTCCACAAGCCACCCATCATCATCATTCAATTTCATTCTAGCAATATTACTCACATACAAAGATGTTACGTATCATATAAGGATGCTCGGTACTTACGGATTGCCAAGGACCTCACCACAACGCTATTAACCAACCATTTTTCGCCTAGATTCTTCCCTAGCCTTGAGCTAGTTGTAAGTGCTTCTAATCACCTTCTTGATCTTGTCTAATGTGGTTAATAAGAGATTCCTCGGATAAAAATCATAAACACTTAAGAACCTAACATAAAGTCTTGGACAAAAGATGAACAAGTTGGATAAAGAAAAGTTATGTGTGTAAATCATGTAGATCTTGTGTGGTTATGATTATTGGTTGATTATCTGATGTTTTGTTGGATAATACTGATGTTTGATGTTGTTGTGATCACTAAACATGATTAACGGAATCAATCGAACACAAACTAGAAAGCTAAAGACTAAAAACAGAATCTGACCAAGTTTTACAGCCAACTTCAGTTGGTTGTAAACAGGTCATAAACTCTACAAACAAAACTGATATTTTGAGTCTAAAACGTGTTATTATGAAATACGGTTCTAATGGCACC
>JARYGA010026607.1:0-26911 GCA_030545235.1 Helianthus tuberosus
AAAGGATCCTAATTGTAAGAAGTGTAAGAAGGATTTATAAGGTGACAAGTGTCCAATAACCTAAAAAAACCCAATACACAAAAAAACCCTACTACAAAAAAAAAAATAATAATAATAATAAAACCTTAAACATCCACCACCACCAAAAATCTAAACCCCTCCCCCCCCATCACCCACCCAATTTTTTTTTTTTTTTTTTTTTTTTTTTTTTTTTTTTTTTTTCTGAGGGGGTGGGGGTTTAGGTTTTTGGGTGGTGGTGGGGGTGGGTGTTTATTTTTTTTTTAGATTTTTTTTAGGTTTTTGGGGGGTGGGAGGGAGGGGGGGGGGGGGGTGGTTAGGTTTTTGGGGGGTGGGGGGGGGTTAGGTTTTTTGGGGTTTTTTTTTGGTGAGGTATAGTTTTTTTTTTTTTTTTTTTTTTTATTGCCCGGGAGGAGGGGGGGGGGGGGGGGGTTTAGGTTTTTCGGTGGTGGTGGGGTGGGGGTGGGTGTTTAGGTTTTCGGTGGTGATGTGGGTTTTAGGTTATTGGACACTTGTCACTCTATAAATCCTTCTTACACTTCTTACAATTAGAAGCATTTGTAGAATAACTTGACCCCTTTTATAGCTATCCTTGGTTACTATCATAGATTATGTAGGTTGTTTATGTTGATTTTGTGTTGGCTTTTCTAACTGCGACTGTTAGGCGTTGTTGCTAATCAAATTATTTGAGTTTATTATCTTCTTTTAGATTAGACTATAAATAGTACATAAGTCTCTTGTATTGTAAAATGAGAAAATAATACAAAATACGTTCTCTCTAACCTTTTTGAGATCTTTTAGTTACAAATACAAACCAAATAAAAATAACAATCAACAAAAAATACACATTACCAATTAACCAGATAGATGGAAAGCCTGAACCATGGCTTCAACGAGATAGTTCCTGAGAGACAGTTCTCATCGTGGGCCGAGATTTTGGATCTGTGAGAATGCATGCCTGTGCTACTTGATAAACACGAGCAATGTTCAACTGAATCAGCTTATCGTTAGAATAAGGAAGTCGCGGGTCCAATACATCTTCCAGTGATGTTTCTTGACCTGTAGAACGGTTTAATGATGACAGGAGCTCTCCTGGATGCTTCCCTACAAGTATTTCAAGTGCTACGACCCCAAAGCTGTAGACGTCACATTTTTCGGTCACAACCATGCTATAGGCAAGTTCTAAATGATCATACCAAAATATTGTTAGCAAAGTTTTAATTGCTAATTAATATATAGATGTAAAAGAAGCAATTGGATTCAATACAAATACCTGGAGCAATGTATCCTAATGTTCCTGCAACTATGGTTTGATTGGACGAATCAGGATCGAGCAATCTGGCTGCTCCAAAGTCAGCAACAAATCCTTCCATCTCATTGTTCAAGAGTATGTTATTGCTTGATATGTCACGATGAACGATAGGTGGGATGCAATCATGATGCATGTACGCTAAAGCATGGGCTACGTCCTTGATAATTTTCACCCTCTTCATCCAATCCAACTCAACAGCTAATTCACTGTTCCTCAATGCACAGAATAGGCTCCCCTTCTCCATGTATTCATATACAAGGAAGTTGCATTTGTTATGAAAACAAAAACCATAGAGTTTCACGATGTTTTTGTGCCTTAGGTTAGTTAACACTTGGACTTCATTCTTGAAACTCTGGTCAAATTGCTCGGCTTCAAACCGATGGAGTTTCTTCAAAGCAAATGTTTTACCACTGGGTAGTTTCGCTTCATATACACTACCATAGCCACCTGTTCCTATACAATATTTGAGGTCAAAATCCTCTGTAGCAGTAATGAAGTCTTCATATGCAATATTCCCATCATAATTCAACACCGAGCATACATCCCCGTGTTCTTTTGTTTCCAGCTGGACTTTTTTCGTGGAGGCCTTGGAGTAATGACGACACACATAACCAAGAACAAGGAAGCAAATTCCAACAAGGACCGGAACAAAAATGGATAAATAGAGAATGAGTTTCTTTCTCAAAGAATGATCATGAGCAATTGCGGTGAGATGATTTTGAGACAGGTTTAAGAACACCAAGTTCGAAAAATCAGAAACTTGAAGTGTTTGTCCAACAAAATTATTATTCCTAATGTCCAGATATTCTAAATAAGTGCAAGCATATAGACCTGAGATATCTCCAGTCAATTCATTCATAGAGAGATCCAGATGTTGGAAATTGCACGGCTTTTTAAACGATACATTTCCAGACAACTGGTTGGATGAAAAATCAAGATAAAAGAGTCTTGAGACCATACCAAATTCAGGATGAATCAGACCAACAAGATGATTATGATTAATGTCAATTTTTTGTAAGTTAAGATATGCTATTTCTAAAGGTATGGGGCCATTGATGTTGTTCAATGAAAGGTTCAATTCTTTCAAGTTGCTTAGATTACGCAATGATGAGGGAATTGGACCATCAAGTTTGTTGTCAGCTAAGTTTAATCTTTCTAGCTTCTGCATGTTACTTAGTTCCTTCGGGATTGATCCATTAAGTTGATTTGAGCTCATGTCTAGGTCAGTGAGATTGGTCATGTAACCAAAAGATGGATGGATTAGGCCCGTAAATAGGTTTCGACTAAGATCTAGAATAACCAAATTCTGAAAACACCTTATTTGAGATGGTAGAATTCCCGTGAAATTATTATTAGAAACATCAAAAGATGAAAAGATTGGACCACTAAATTGGTTTCGACTGAGATATACGGAAAGCAAACTCTTCAAACTCCAAATCTGTGTAGGGAGAATGCCGATGAAATGGTTATTCGAAAGATCAAGGAATTCTAAACGAAAGAAATTCGCGAGGGGAACAGGTAACTTAGTTCCGGAGGGAATTGGACCAGAAAGTTTGTTATCACTTAGGTCCAATGTTTGGAGACTTTGCAAGTTACAAAGCTCCATTGGGATGGACCCGTTAAGTCGATTTTTGCTCAAGTCCAAGTAGGTGAGATTAACCATGGAACTAAAAGATGATTGAATTGGACCAGTAAACTGGTTTTCACTAAGATCCACAAGTTCCAAACTATTCAGTTTCCCTATCTGAGATGGGAAAACACCCGTGAAATAATTACTAAATAGATCAAGATAAATCAATCTGGTGAGATTGGTGAACGAAATAGGTACCTCGCCAGTGAGATGACATTGACTGAGTTGAAGGTGTGTTAGATTTAGTAGCAAACCAAGCTGATCTAGTATGCTTCCTACAAGCATGCAGTTTCTAAGAAGAAGTTGTTCGAGGTTCGGAAACGAAAGAAAATCAAGGCTTCCTTGTTCACCTACACCTTCACAATAATGGTCTATGTAAATCACACTACCTGCTTCATTGCATTTGATCCCAGACCATGTACAATGATCATCTAAATCATGTCTGTCTCCCCACCAGTGAGTTGCATGCAAAGCCTTTGCTTCTAATGATTTGTTGAAGTTATTAGCAGTTGTTTCTGATGGCATGAAAATGAGCATTAAAAGCACAGTGACAGTGTGAATAGACCACATTGTGTGTGTATAAACCAGTGAAGAATATATGATTTCAACTGATAGCTAATGAAAATGAGTCATTCAAAATCATTAAATATATGCAAACTCAAAGAGTCAAAGCTGTGTAATTTGGAAGTCTGGGGCAAAGAATAGATGTTGGTCAAGAAGAAGCTTCCTTCCAGAATTTCTAACCCTCATAAAAGTTGAGTTGATTTGTAGAGTAACAAAAGTGATTCAAAATCACTAGTTTCTTTATTTTGACCAACTTACCTCTATATTACATATGTTTATCTTTTATATAATTCACTGAAAATTATTAAACAGTTTCTAGAAATATTTTCTTTTATGAAAAAGAAATCTAGATGTCTACAAAACCAATTCAACTTCATTAATTTTTAATCACAAATACATATATATTTTGTTAGGCCGGAGGGTGTGGGAGGCGCCACCACCGCCACCTCAGCACCTATAGCGCCGCCGGCGCCATCGACCCATACCCACCACTTTAAGTTGGGGCGCTATGGAGGTGCCGCCATCATGGTAACGGGGAGGAAGAGGTGTTCAGGTGGGGCCCACGTCAATTTCAACCAATGAAATCTTTTTTTTTTTTTTTTTTAATTTTGATTAATAGGGGGCTCCATCCCACACCGTGCAAATTAAAGGGGGCGTTATGGCTGACGTGGATCCTACGTGGCGCTTACGTGTCTTGATAAAGCCCCTAGGGGCTCCATCCCACACCCTCCAGCCTTACCCATTATGTATTTAATTTTATGTCGCATTTTAATCTAATTAATCTGGATAATCATTTTATATGTTCTTGAAAATATGAATATGTGTTCTATGTATGTTGTTAATAAACATCCTTGCATGCTCTTAAATCACCACAGTGTTCAGTTGTATTATGTTTTAGTTGACTTTTGAGGGTAACAAAAGTGGTTTATTCAACCCACCAATTTCTTTAATTTGAGTTTGACAAACTTACCACTATATTACATCTTTTTGTCTTTTATTTACTTTATTGAAAAATATTAGAAAAAAAACTTGTGAGAACATTATTTTTGATT
Organism: Helianthus tuberosus; assembly: GCA_030545235.1. NCBI lineage: Eukaryota > Viridiplantae > Streptophyta > Magnoliopsida > Asterales > Asteraceae > Helianthus > Helianthus tuberosus. The sequence goes on from JARYGA010026607.1 coordinate 4,577, forward strand.
AAAAAATCTACATTTTTACAGCAAATTGAATTTTGTAATTATTTAACCACGAAAATTAATTTTATTTGCCATTAATTAAATTATTTAATTTTATCTAGCATACTTTTTTTAAACCACCAACAAAATTATCATCATTCCACCAGAAAGCTAGCACTACAAGTACTATTCTAAACTTTTAATTTGTACTATACATGTTTACGAGTATGTGTTTTAGGTATGTTGTTGACCATCTTCACTTAGAATAATGATACACTATTAGATCATCATCAAAATATATATTGATACTAACAAATGTTCAATTGGATTAGACTAAGGGGTTTTTGTTTCAGCTCTTAAGGGGCTCTTAATATTTTAGGCATCTAGCACTTAATGGTTTAAACTGTTTGTTTCGTGAGTAAATGTCTGAATGGTTCAGAGATTTCCATCTGAATGATTAATTAAGCATTATACTGACTTTGGATGATTAAGACCTCTTATCTAAATTGTTCAGACATTTGTCTCTGAATGATTAAGTATTATATTCATTGGCCTTTAATGGTTCTATAAAATGGTATGAAGAATCAACACAAACAATATAAAGAATCAAGACAAACTGAAGAAACACTGACCTTCACGGTAGTATCCAACTAGGACTTCAATTCTTGGCGACCCGAACGGTTTAACTGCAAAACAGAACACCGTTAGGACTCGTTACAGGAATGGGGTTATTCTTGTAACCACCCTCCGGCGTGAGAATAAGTCTCGATTTTGGGAGTAAAAGAGAAGGTGTAGAGAAGAGAGTAAAGCAAGAGGAAGATGATCCATACCTTTGATGTTTACCCCTATTTATAGTTTACCATTAGGGTTTCCTTAACCTAGGATGGGTTCCGATAAGTTAGGGATCTTCGTGATCTTCCCAAAAAGTTGGGGATTTAGTTACGTGATTTATCCATGCAAGATGGAATGTTCTAGAACAAACGTCTATGATTATTTATTTATAATAAAATAATAGGTAATGACCTGGTCGGGTTAACCGATTCGGGTCTATGATTATTTATTTATAATAAAATAATAGGTAATGACCGGGTCGGGTTAACCGATTCGGGTCATACCTCCATCAAGCGCGGGATACTATCCAGGAGCTGAAGGATGAAAAGTATTGCTTGGAGAGTCAGCTCCAGGCCGCTGGGTTGAGGGAGAGTAGGTTCTTGTCTGAAAAGAACAAGGCTGAGGATGACCTGAAGAGAGTGACCGCCAACCTAGCTGAGGAACGGATAATATGGGCCCGTGATATAGCGGAGAAGGACCGGGTCCTTGCTCATGCTAAAAACATATAGAAGGAACTGGAGCGTAAAGCCATTACCGAAGCCCAGAAGGTGAGATCTGAAATGTCCGCTCTAGTGGAAAGATTTCAAATTGACACTGACTTTGTGTCTCAGGTGCAGGAGCGGTACCAAGCGTTGACGGTTGAGGTGGAAACTTCCCATGCCAAGGTTCAAGCCAAACAAGCTGAGTTAGAGGAAAGGGAGGAGCCGCTTAGGAAATTGCAGTAGCAATGTGATTCCTTGGTTACTGAAAAGAGCAAACTTACTCAATCCTTTGCCGCCGATCAGACGCACCTCAAGGAGGCAGAAAGTGCGTTGGAACAAGCAAACGCCGAGGTGGATAGCTTGAAAAGCCAACTGGCTGCCTTGCAGGGTGATAGGAATTGGTTAACAACCAACGGCCTGGTTGGGGCATTTGAATATCTTCGACAATCAGGGTCCTTTACGGCGTTGCTGGACCGCCTTTCCGCCGCGGCTTACCAATCTGGTCATCATGATGGTGTTTACATCGGCTATCATGAGTGCCATCAATCGGGTAAGATTACTCCTGAGTTCCATGCGGCAAGGGGTAAGCTTCAGGGCGATATGGCGGATGCCTTGGAGGCTGTATGCAACGATCCATTGCCCGCTTATGCTAATTCAACAAAACACGTTGCTGAGGACGGCGTGGATGCCCTACGCCTGATGCTGGAGCCAGTGGAAGAATCTGAAGAAGATTGAATGTTTTATTTTGCATATGTTACGTACACTGTTTTTCGGATATCTTATATTAACACTGTTTTACATGGTTTTTGTGCAAGTGCTTTGACTTGTGTGTCAGACATTTAATGTTAATGTCATGATTGATTACGCCGTCATTTATCTGAAATGGGGCGATTAGACGTATGATGATTATTTTTCATTAATTCTGCTAACGTCACCACTTTCAATCCTGTTTATCCTTCTATAAATTAAGCTTCTTTTTCCAAATTTGGCAATTTGAAATGACGAGTCAGAGAAGTTATAAGCAGAGGCTTTCCGATATTTTTCGACGCTTAGATGCAGCCGACGGTTTAGTCCGTCTCCAAGTTCCGGTAACAGAAGATATGATCCGAAGAGAGGAGGCGCCTCCTGGTAATGTCTTACCTCGGGTTAGCCGGTCCTGTAAGAGCATTATATATGAAGAGCCTTCCCATGCCTAGCCAAGTGTTGCTGTTCTATCGGCTGATGCTTTGATAAAGGCCTTTCCATCCGACTACATTCAACGGTGTGGAGTAGTGTATGAAAGGCATCGTGGTGCCCATTCCGGCAAGAAACCGGTTGAGGATCCGGAAGTGGTGTCTGTTCCAGTGGATGAGGGAAGTACCGATGAGTTGATCGTTGATCCTCATCCGTTGGAGTGTTATGGAAAGGTGTTGTGTACCCCTGCAGAGGAAGTGGCAGACCTTTCCTAGATGTAAGTTTTTTGAACATGTTCTTTTTTGGTTCCCGTATGTTGGTAATTTAACAACAGGGACAAGTACTTGGTTTATTGTAAGACAGCTGTATGTATTTATTACCAAAATAGGTAACCTATCTTTTTGTAGCGGTTAATGTATCTATTACCAAGATACCCGCTCTTAGCGCTGTATATTATGATCCTTTGACTTATGTGTATGAAAAATATTTCGCATCAAGGATACTTTTTTACCGTTATGTGCAGTTAATATGCAATGGTAATTGTTTGTACCGTGTAGTGCAGTATAAATGCGATGGTAAGTGTTATTGTATGAACAGTGAGTAAACATAGAAAGAAATGCTTTTTATTAATCCAAAACTTAAAAAGAAAGAGACATCGCTATAGATAAATTACACTTGGTTCCCAAAAGACAAGAAAAGATTAACACCCACCGTTAGGGGCGGGTGTATTACATATAACACTTTTTCAAATGAGCTACGTGCCAGCTACGCGGCACCGCGATACCATCTAGCCTGGCTAAGCGGTAAGCTCCCTTGCCCAGAATTTCATGGATGACATAGGGGCCCTCCCAGTGGGTCCCAACTTGCCTGTGGGTTCCGCTCTACTGGCTTCGTTGTCGCGCATGACATATTCTCCTTCCTTGAAAGTTTGATGACTCACACTCCGGTTATAGTATTTTTTCCAATGTCTTTTTATACATTTCTTCGCTTATGGCGGCTGCTTCACGCCTTTCTTTGAGCATATCCAAGCCTTCCCTTAGGAGTCGGTCGTTATCATCATCAGTTGTGAGACGCCTAAGCGAGGGTAAACCGACTTCCGCGGGTATCATTGCTTCCGCGCCATAGGTTATGCTGAAGGGGGTTTTGTTATTACTTGTCTTAGGCATTGTTCTATGTGCCCAGAGGACGTTTGGCAATTCTTCTACCCAAGAGCTTCCTTCGCAACCCAGCCTTCTTTTTATGCCATCCAACAGACTTCGATTTGCCCGCTCTACTTGGCCGTTTCCTTGCCGGTGTGCTACAGATGTGAAGATTTGTTGAATTTGGAGTTCTGCACACCAATCTTGCAAGACCTTATCCGTGAACTGTGTTCCGTTGTCACTTACCAAATACAGCGACTGTCCAAACCGACACACAATGTGCTCCCAAAGGAACCTTTTTGCATTTTCAGCGGTTATTTTAGCCAGGGGTTTGGCTTCGACCCATTTGGTTCCTTTGGTGAAGTAGTCAATCGCCACAACTGCCCATGTATATGCTTCGACCCATTTGGTGAAGTAGTCAATCGCCACAACTGCCCGGGGTCCAGCGTGGATGCCGCATATGCCCGCATGTATCTCTTGGATCAAGTATTTTGCTTCTACCGGGGAGACACACCGCAGGAGTGGTCCCAAGTATGACTTTCGATATAGTATGCCATTGTTTACTTCGTATTACAATGCCTTGGTTTGTATCTTCTGAGCTTTGCCCCTAGCGGGGGGTAACTCCCCCTTGGTAAGGAATTTTAACATTGGGGTGTACCAGCAGGGTTCCTCCGCTGTAACGGCGGAGACGTCCCGGGGTTCAATTGAGGGCATCTGCAATGTTTCAACCTTTACTTCTTTTTCCATACCCAAAGTGGGGAGTTTGCTCAAAGCATTCGCTATTTGGTTTTTTCCTCTGTGAACGTGATCAAGTGTGACATTATCAAAGGAAGCCATGAGCTCCTTTGTTTTTGCTAGATATTTTGCCATTGATTCATCTTTGGCTTCGTACGTCTCATTTACTTGATTATTAACCAATAAAGAATCAACGTATGCATCCACTCGTGTAGCTCTCATAGATTGGGCCATTCTCAACCCCGCGAGTAGCGCTTCGTATTCTGCTTCATTGTTGGAGCATTCGAAATCGAAACGTAAGGCGTACATCAGTCTTATTTCGTCTGGGCTTATCAACATTAGACCTGCCCCGGAACCTTTTCCACTAGATGATCCGTCAGTGTAAAGTTTCCAGGTTTGCCTGGCAGTACTGGATTCTGGGATATCCTGGATAGCGGGGTCCACTACAGTTTCTCCTTCTGGAATTTCAGCCAAGAAGTCGGCGATCACCTGCCCTTTGACCGGTGTTCGTTTTCGATATTCGATATCTAAGGCTCCTAATTCAATCGCCCATTTGGACAATCTTCCGGAGATTTCAGGTTTATGCAAGATTTGTTGCAGCGGGTAGTTCGTCAAGACCTGTACGTAATGTCCTTGAAAATATCTTCGCAACCGCCAGGTGGCGTGGACCAATGCTAGTACCAACTTTTCCAAGGTTGGATACCGCGTTTCGGGTCCCGCCAACACCCGGCTGATGTAATATATGGGTGTTTTCTTCCCATTTCTTTCCACCATGAGTACCGCGCTTACCGCGTTATGGGCTGCCACCAAATACATTTTAAGCACTTCTTTTGGGTATGGCGCTGTCAACATGGGTAGTTTCTCGATGAAGCGTTTCATGTCTTGTAGGGCTTCTTCCGCTTCGTCGGTCCATTTGAAATTTTTCTTGTTGAGGCAATCTTTTAGTGTCTTTATGAAAGGCAAAGATCTTTCGGCATGCCTTGCTAAGAATCTGTTTATAGCCACTAAACGTCCATTTAACGCTTGCGCTTCTTTCAAGGTACTTGGAGAGGGCATCCGCGTTATGGCGGCTACCTTTTCCGGGTCAGCTTTAAAGTCATCCTGGGTAATACCACGCCCAAGAACTTGCCTTCCTCTACCCCGAACGAACATTTCTTGGGGTTGAGTTTGATATTGTATTCTCTGAGCCTTTGGAGAGTTTCTTCAATGTCTTCCAGCATTTGTTTTTCTTCCCTACTCTTGATCACCAGATCATCAACATACACTTCTAAGTTCTACCAATTTGTGTTTCGAAGGCTTTATCCATGAGTCGCTAGTACGTGGCTCCGGCGTTTCGTAAGCCGGCTTCATAGTGTAACAAAAGATGCCCACGTCGGTGTGAAACGCCGTTTTTTCTTCGTCTTCTTTGGACATCTTGATCTGGTGATACCCTTTATAGGCGTCTAAAAAGCACTTATACTGTGTTTCTCTGCACCTATAAGGGACCAGGGAGTCAACCTTGAAGTCCATCTCGGGCAGTGGGTATGCATCTTTGGGACATGCTTTGTTCAGATCTTTAAAATCAATGCACATTCGCCATGTGCGATCAAGTTTCTTTACCATCACAGGGTTTGATACCCATGTATGATACTGTGTTTCTCTGAGGATTCCAGCTTCCACCAGCTTTCGTACTTCTCTGACGACCGCTGCTTTTCGATCTGGAGCCATACTACGCTTACCCTGTGCAACTGGCTTAATGCCGGGGAGTGTTGCTAGCTTGTGTTCTACCTTATCGCGGGGTATTCCAGTCATGTCGGAATGTTCGAAAGCAAAGATGTCTACATTCCTTCTTAGCAGCTGTTTCAAATCGTTTTTAACCTTAGGGGAAAGATTGTCTCCTATCTTAACCGTCTGATCTGGGTGGCATGTGCTTAATACCCATCTTTTCGGGCCAATGGCCCCAGTAGGTCCTTGGCGACATCTTTTGGTGTTCAATACCTCCCCTAGTTTGTCACGAAACACCGTTGCAACACCCCGCGGGGTAGGAAACTTCATGAAACCTCGCGCCATGGAGACTATAGCATCCAATTTTTGTTGATGCACGAATGTCTAAAGCCTACGTCTTAGTCTTAGTCAAGCTTGTATAGGGTTTAGAGGTCAAATATGTCAATTATGTATAGTGTAGGGGTCAAAATGTAAAAGTTATGTGTTAATGTTGTGATTCCGCTCGAAATGAAATGTTGTCATTTGGAGCGAAATCAGAAATGTTGATTCCGCCCGAAATGACAATGTGTCGTTTGGAGCGGAATTAGGTCCCCTATATATATGTGTGTTAGTTTCTCATTAGGTACCGAATGTCCAAGTTGTAGCCGAACTGCTGCCAAATTTTTCTGTGATCAATTAATGAGAAAATGTGTTTAAAGTGATATTCTGTCTATTTCTACTCCATTCTCTTTGATTCGAACTACTTGTGTGTTTCCGCTGCATAAACGGTGGTATTTTGACTCTGATTGACTCACTTGATCGTCAATATCGATCCTACAATTTTCCTAGGGTGAACCTTCCAATAATCACATTGTGGTATGACTCAGCACGTACCACGAGGAATGTTAGGAGTATGGTCCTTTCCCGGGGTTCTTGTCCAAATGTGACTGGAAAGGTAATCTGACCAATAGGGTCAACCTTTTCTCCTGTGAAACCTTTAATAGGAGCGTGCACTGACTCAAGCAGCCTTCTATCTTCTGGTTGCATTATATTGATACAGTGTTCATAGATAATGTCTTCTGAACTCCCGGTATCTACCAGGATCCTTCTCATATGATAATCCCCTACTGCAGCGGATATGATCAGAGCGTCCGTGGTGAGGTGCAAATCTTCTACACGAGGCTCGATGGTCATGGTTGCTAACATCCAGGGTTCGAGTGTGGAGAAACTCCGCTTTGCCCTTTTTCCCTTATCAGCGTATACCATGTTTAGCTCTCGCGGTCTTTTACCCGCTGCCTTATCATTTTCTTCCTTTATGGGGGGCGGGCCCTGCTTGATATCCCTCACTAGATGTGCCAGTTTGCCAGCTTTCACGAAGTATTCAATCTGCTTCTTTAGCTGAAAACAGCCGTTTGTATCATGGCCGCTCCCTTTGTGGTACTCACAATATTTACTTGTATCTTTGTTGGGGTTGTCTTTCTGTGGCTTTGGAAGGTTAAACTTGAGGTTCTCTGAAGCTAGGATTTCTGCTGGTGTCTTGCTCAGGTTGGGGTAGTCGGACCGCGGTTTAGAGGACTCATTCCTTGAATAGGCGTTTCGGGACCTATCATACCGCGAGTCCGTCCTATCACTCCTTTGGTATCGGTCTCCTCTCCCTTTACCTCTAGAACCTCGCTGCTCTTTGTCTTCTTGGTTTCTCTAAGCCTCCTTTTTCCTGTTGGCCGCATGACTGGCGACTACGGCCTTTTCTTGTATAACGCATACTTTAGCTATCCTTAATATTTCGTCGATAGTGGGAGGCACGCCATCTCTTCCATGAAGTGTTCTTAATAACTCGTCGTCGTTTACTCCTTGTAAGAAAGCTCCACACGCCAGATCATTTGTGACACCCGGGATTGCCGGGCTTTCTTTATTGAATCTAACGATGAAAATTTCCACCGTTTCATTGTCTCGCCGACGTATGTGGAGGAGCTCGTTTCGATCTTTCGTGTGCCTGCACTGCTGGCTGAATTGTAAGATGAATTTAGCTTCTAGATCTTCAAAACTGTCAATTTCCCCCGTGGGCAGACTGTCCCACCAGACGCGAGCTGCGCCTACCAGCGTTTGGACAAACATCTTACACCAGAGGGGCATAGGCCAACAGGCTACTTCCCCCGCACTTTTGAATAGGTTAAGATGATCATCTAGATCGCCTAGCCCGTCATATTTGCCTACCGTCTGGGGCATCTTGGGCTTTTCCTTGATAGGAGCTCTGCTATTCTTCTTGTAAACTTGGATTTGAAAGTAGCATCCAGTGGTTTATAAGGTCTGGTAAGTTTGTCTTCTTCGACATTGACAGGTTGCACAAGGGGAGTTATCCCGCCCTGGCTGACACCCTGGGTGGCAGGGGGTGGAATCGGGGTAATGTTCAGCGTTGAGCTTGGGCCTCTTCCTGGAGAGAAATGAGGCCTAGACTTATTTCCCCTATCATAAGCGGGTTCCTCTGTGGGAGGGGTTTAACTGTAAACTGGTTGTGATGCTGGGTAAGTCCACCAAGGTGGCATATACGCTACGTATGGTGATTGTTGAGAGTAACCTTGTGGCCCTCCCTGAGGAGTATATGTTGGGGTATTGTATTGAGGTAAGTACCCGTACGGGGGTGCGAAATAATACCCAGGAAAATAAGCCTGATTTCCTGGCGTAACCAGAGGCGGCATGGCGTAAGTGAATAACGCCGCCATCAGCGCTCCTGAATACAGAGGCGGCATGGCGTAAGTGACCGAGGGTTGATAGTATTGAGGTGCGCCAACCTGCGGTATGATGGTGCTGGCAGGTTGTGGCTGAGGCGAAAACGTTTACGCCTGTTGTGGTTGGTTGTTACGCCCATATTCGTACATGACAAAAGTCGCAGCGGAAAACACGAACCATAAAATTTCTTACTTATTAAATACCTCAACTTATTTAAACTTTAACTTTAACATAACTCTTATTCATAAATCCGTTATCCTCTTATTTACTAATTAAAAACATAGCTTATGATTACTACATTTCACATTCAACGTCCCCGTACAATCTCTCTAGTGACTCGGTCCTCGATCTCTAATCTTCGTGATAATCGCTCACTATCCATATAACCTGCATTCCCACATACATTCAACATATTAGTATACAATACATAAACAAGAATATATTACATGTACACTTTCCATTCAGCTTCCTCTCTCATTTTTAAGCATATCATTCACGTATTCATTCCCTCGTGAGCCTTCAATAATATACCTGCGTAAAACTCAATACATGCATGCATACACTCATGCGTATCTTTATATGTACATAAATATACACCTGCATACGTACATACATTCCTACGCCTTCACATATATACATACTATCATACGTATCTTCATACATACATAAATACATACGTATTAACTCATACAATGTTAAGAAACCTTTCGGGAGTGTTACGGTTTAACCGGGAAGGCATAACGCAAAAAACGGAGGAAACAAGTAGAAGAAGCCGTCGGCGACGGGCATTAAACCCGTCGGCGACGGGCTCGGGAAAAGCCCGTCTCACACAATAGCCCGTCGGCAGGAACTTAAGGCGTCGGACAAAAATATGATTATACGAACCCGTCGGCGACGGGCTCCCTACCCGTCGGCGACGCCCCCTCCAAAACCACTTTTTCTGCAGAATCGTTTCGTCGTCCGAACGCACTAAAACGCGCGTAACTTTTGAACCGTTTACCCGTTTAACCTCCCGTTTCTTCCTACATGCTTGTAAATTCACATTCTATAAATTTAATTAAACAACTAAGAAGTGACTACGGAATCACTTACCTTGTGCATCCGCGTTCGTAACATCTTCCTTGCCTCATCTTGACCCGTTAGCCTTCCATGCTTGGTCCGTGCTAGTGTGGTTCCTATTCTTTCATGCCGTCATGCCATAATTATGTTAGTATTCATGCTTATTCATATTAACACACATTTTTCCAACTTTTATCTATTTTACTTTCACTAACACGCATACGACATGACTTGTCAACCACATAGTTCAATATCTCCGAATACCATTTCGTTATCACACATCACGCACAATTGGTCTACACTTATTCCATGATCTCTTGATTCTTACATTTGTGTCATAATGCCTAACCATGTTATAAATTCTCGGTTGACTTTCAGAAGTCAACTTTCTAGCATATAACTTCCAACTTATGGCCACGCATTCATGTTGATATAGTGAACCATATCAATGACACTATATTTATTTCATACATAATGTTGTATGACACTAACAACTACATGATCACCTAGTCACATACACAACATACCATTTATATTTCATAATCATGGTGTAGGACACACACACATACCTAAGCACATGATCGACTAACTACATACATGCGTACGCATCATCAATTTAACACATACTAACACATTCATCATTCTTTAGTTGACAACTTTATTCAAAGCTAGTAATTCGACATAATTTCAACCTCTTCACATGTTCATCCGGTGTATAGCATACAATTTCACATACTAGCTTATACGAGGCATTTCATCAAACACTTGGTGTGCGTACCACTATCTTAGCACAATGTACAACCCATTCATGCATGATCCTCCATGTTCTTATCTTCATTCATCAAAGTTAACTAAACATCCATTTATTTCCTATCCTAATCATCTTATCTACAATAATTCATCACATACAACATACTACATCACAAATTACACAATTATTGAACATGGTGATTCAATCACTTCATCATCCCAAATGGGTTTTACTTCTAAACATGAATTTAATCAAAATCACACACAACACATGTTTCATATGATGATTCTAACACATATTCATGCTTAATCTCATACTAATTCGTGGGTTGATCATAACCCACTTCATATCAAAATCACCAAATCATAAATTACAACTTACCAAGTGATTTATAGGGCTAGATGATCATAAATTCGTGTTCATGCATTAGATCCAAGATGAATTCCCCTTTCAATTTGATGATTATAATGAAACTAGGGTTGAACCCCTTTTTCTCCTTCCTGATGTCGACACACACACACACACTATGTGTGTGTGAGGTGTTTTGATTTTTATTTTATAAATTCATGTTTCCCACTTAACGGTTTTGGTCCCTCTAGTTTGCTCCCTTGCTTGCTTTGCGAAACATTTTACCACATACAATCTTTTAATAATTTTAACCATACATTTAAGTAGGTTAAATAGCCTAGTTATTTATTTATTGATGTATCATATCATAACATTTTAACGAATATAAATATTCGGGTTTTGGGGTGTTACATTGGTCCGGCTGACTGGAGTTGTAAAGAGGTGTATGAAAATAAATCTGTTGCCGTCGTCCCAGAAGAGGCAGCGGCAATGCCAGCAAAACCCGGTAGGGGTCCCTCTGCTTCAAACTCCAAGTCGAGAGACCTGGTTACAACCGGTGAAACTGGCATGGAGATAACAGGGCTTGTTTCCAGCAACGGATTGCTAGTTAACATCGCCTGGCTTGGTGTTACTGCTATGTTCTGATCGCTTGCCATTGGGTTCAGTCTTGTTGTTGCTTCTGATCTGGTCCCACGGATGGCGCCAATGAAGAAACACTGACCTTCACGGTAGTATCCAACTAGGACTTCAACTCTTGGCGACCCGAACGGTTTAACTGCAAAACAGAACACTGTTAGGACTCGTTACAGGAATGGGTATATTCCTGTAACCACCCTCCGGCGTGAGAATAAGTCTCGGTTTTGGGAGTAAAAGAGAAGGTGTAGAGAAGAGAGTAAAGCAAGAGCAAGATGATCCATACCTTTGATGTTTACCCCTATTTATAGTTTACCATTTGGGTTTCCTTAACCTAGGATGGGTTCCGATAAGTTAGGGATCTTCGTGATCTTCCCAAAAAGTTGGGGATTTAGTTACGTGATTTATCCATGCAAGATGGAATGTTCTAGAACAAACGTCTATGATTATTTATTTATAATAAAATAATAGGTAATGACCGGGTCGGGTTAACCGATTCGGGTCATACCTCGTCACAAACAACAGAGAAGTGACAAAACGGTGACAAAACTTTTATTGATTACCTAAACCAGAAAATAACCCCCCAAACCCTAGATCTCACAATATGTGAGATCTGTAATCAACATAAATACAAACGAATACCTAGATGATCATCCACAGATGATTATCAACAGCAGAAGATCAAACTCTCACAAACAACTGATAGTTATACACAGAAAGATCTTCAAACACTCAACAATATCTATAACAAACCCAAACAAGATACAAGAGAACCAGAGAGGTATGCGAGTGGACAGGAGGGTGAATAATGACTTCTCTCAGCAGCAACAACCCTTTTATATGTCTTATCAAATAAGTTACATTCAGGTCCAAAAGATTCGCACATGATGATTACAGTCCCTGAAAGTTTACACTTAGCCCCTTGAACATTCAACCTGTAACAACTTGAACCAAACAGTTACAACAACTTGTAACAACTGCAAAACCAGACTGGGCCCATCATAACAACATAATAAGAGCCTAAGAACAAGTAGCCCGGCACCGTAACATAAATCCATTAAGTCCACATAATATGTTTGTGTATGGAACATTATTTTTAACACCCCCCTCCCATGATTCATACAACAAACATATCAATAACACCCAATTGAGCACACAACTTATCATGCTGAACACTACTCAACCCTTTTGTAAACAAGTCTGCCAACTGATCTTCAGTGGCAATTTTTTTTGGAGATACAATACCATTGACTATTTTTTCTTGCAAAAAGTGAAGGTCAATTTCAAAATGTTTAGTTCGTTCATGAAAAACTGGATTTAATGCAATAGAAATAGCTGATTGATTATTACAAAACAACTTAACTGGCAATTCATAACTGACTTTCAACTCTTTCAAAATGTTCAAGATCCACATTATTTTGCATGTGGCAGAGCACATAGCTCTATACTCTGCCTCGGCAGTGGATCGAGAAACAACACTTTGTGTTTTACTTTTCCAGGAAACCAAAGAGTTTCCTAGAAATATGCCAAACCCAGTTACTGATTTCCTTGTAGCCAAACACTTCGCCCAGTCAGAATCTACATACCCTTTTAGGTAAAAAACACTTCCCTTTTTAAACATAATCCCTTTACCTGGTGACAACTTTAAGTACTTAAGCAACCTTAAAGCAATTTGTAAATGACCAGAAATAGGCGCATGCATAAACTAACTTAAAAACTGAACAGCATTGCTAATATCAGGTCTGGTTACTGACAAATAAATCAGTTTCCCAGCTAACTTTTGAAAACCTGTAACATCTTTAACTAACTCTAACTTTTGATACTTAGCAAAAAACATGACTTTGCTCAATAGGAGAGTATTAATAGGTTTTACTCCTAAATACCTAAACTCATCTAGCAACGTGAGGCAATACTTCTTTTGGTTTAAACATAGACCATCATTAGAATATAAAACTTCAATACCCAGAAAATATTTTAAAATCCCCAAATCTTTAATCTGAAAATTCACACTTAAGATTTGTTTCACATTTAATACTTCAGACTCAGAGTTACACGTAATGATGATATCATCTACATATACCAAAAGAATAATAAACACAGAATTTTTAGACAATGTATACATAGAATGATCATACACACTCTGAACAAAACCCATACTAACTAAGACTTGGGTTAACTTCTCACACTACTAGAAAACAGCCAGATTTACGACAAGCATATTTGTAGCAAATCTGTGGAAAATTGGCCTTAGCAACAAATTTGCGACAAAACAGGTCCGTGTGAAAAATCCTTGTCGGAAAGTATGATTGCGACAAAACTACCACAAAATTTGCTACAACTTTCCGACAAATAACAACCATCGCAAGATTTTCCACAAAATTCTGACAATTTTTTTAAAGCCTTTTCTACCATTTTTTGACAAATTTGTCACAAATCCCACTTTTAACATACTTTATTAATATTTTATTTTAGTCATTTTTAATAATAATAATTTAAGAAAACAATTAATTAAAAAACCATTTTCGACAAATTTCCTACAAACTCTAAAAACTGTTTTAGACAAATTTCCTACAAAGTTTAGATTTTTTTGGGACACGGTACCTATAAATTTCCTACAGAAATAAAGTTACCAGATTCCGACAAATTTGCGACAATTTTTTTAATAAGATAAGTTACCAGATTCTGACAAATTTGCGACATTTTTTTTTAATAAAATCAGATTTTTTTTTTTTGCAAATAATTGAAGGAAATTTTTAGAAAATAGAAAAAACCTGTACACGATGTTTAAATACGAATACCAAAAATCCTAATAAAAGTGCATTTCATATTACAAAATTAATACGATCTTAACGTTTCAAAATGTAATACAAAACGAAAGTTAATATGAAAACGCGCTTTTGTAATAATAACAAAAAATTTCTAATGAAAAGCGTGTTTTGATATTACAAAACTTATACGATTTTAACATTTCAAAATGTAATAAAAAACGAAAGTTAATATGAAAACGAGCTTTTGTAATATGAAAAGCATGTTTTCATATTACAAAATGAACACGATCTTTACTTTTTTCTTAAACTATTCATCATTTCTTCCATCTTTTTTTGCCATACTGCATTTGCGGCTCGCTCCCGTTCATGCTCGGCCCGCTCTTGTTCCCGCTCTTTTTCCCATTGTGCAAAACGAGCTTCCATATTTTTTTGGGCCTCTCTTTCTTTTCTAACTCTGCTTGAACTTTTTTAAGCTAGAATTCATCAAAGTGGACATTATTAATACATATTAACAAAAAAAAAACAAGTTATAACATTAAACACATATTTAGGGATTATCATGTGCAAGGGCATTATTGTAAATAACCATAAAATAGGTAAACTGTTCAGTAAACACAACATGGGCAAAAAAATCGGTTAACGACGTGTACGTTGTCAGTTAACGACATGTACGTTGCTTATAAGGTTTTTTGAGCAAAAAATTGGCAAAAAAACTGAAGGTTTAATTCAGCGGAAAAAAATGCCAAAAACAACAGGGTTTTATCATAAAAAAAGTAAAAAAAGTTCAGGTTATTTCCGCAAAAATGGCCTAAAAACTAAAGGGGTTTTTTTAGCAAAAAATCCCCAAAAAATGTAAGTTTTTATCATAAAAAATTGAAGGGTCGTTCAGCAAAAGAGCCCAAAAATCTGCATGTTTTTTTTTCAAAAAAAAGCCCAAAAAATGCAGGTTTTTATCATCAAAAAATGTCAAAAAAAGTCAAGTTCTTTCGGCAAAAAAAGACCTAAAAACTGCATGTTCATTCAGCAAAAAAAGCCAAAAAATGTTGATTTTTCAGCAAAAAACGTCAAAAAGGATTAGACCATATAATTAATATAACTATTTCATCAACATAAGAAAATATAGTATAAATATAGAAGAGATTTACCTAATTTATAGTTAAAGATAACTACAATTAATTCCACTATACCTAGTTATTCACGTTTTAGTTGATGAAATGCAGTTTGGCAGCCAAGTCTAATTTGTATAATCCTACTATTCATTCCAAAGCACATAAAATGGGTAGCTCTTCAATACAAATTAAACTAAAAATTTATATTAAGAATACACATAAATAATAAAAGTCCATCAGTCTGTCAAATATACAAATCTACAAATATCAATATTCAATTGGGATTGGGAAAAGAGTTTGGGTGCCTATCAAAAGAATCCATAGGTGCATGCTTGTTTATGGAAAGGTTTAACAAGTTTCTAAATATACCGGCGTTAACCCATGCCATAACCCATGTCATAACCCCAATGTTCGTGTAAGCCTAAAAAAGGTTTAACAAGTTTCTAACACATTGTACTTTTTTAGCATTGTACTATCATATGAAAGCAACAAGCCAACAAATATCATAAACCTAAAACTTTAAATAATTATAGTTCTATATGTGAAGGCTAACGGGTCAATCTAAAAGAACAAGAATAATGATGATACCTCTTGTGACTGCCTGGCATCATCATATGACGCATAAGTTGTGGAAGATGGTGTGTCGGTCACCACAAAATGAGGATCAGAAGTTCCTACCCCGAACAAGTTACCACCCTTACGCTTTGGATTCAAACTCTCCCAAATAGCCAAATCATCACATTCTGTTTCTTCCAGGTACATTTTTTCAAGTTGTTGCGTGTACGCGACCTAAAATTTACGAAATGAAAACTTTGAACACTATGACTTGAATCAATAACTATAAACAAATAATGAATGATAACTAACATATGAATTCTTTGCACGCTTAGTAACAAACTCTAAATTTTCAAAGTCATTTTCATCGATCTCCCTATCTTGTACCCTCTTTTTGCACTCATTTGTAGTGTGGGTCTGGAAGAATACTTTCCTGTATCAAACTTTTTTACCCTCTTTTTTTCCCTCCATCAAGCAGAGTAATGTAAATGATATGTACTAAATGTAGAAATAGTTACTAAAATTTATAACTATGATTAGTTTACCATGTTGGTGCGGTGCTCATCAGATCCTATTGACCCTCCCGTATGAATGCATAAGTCATTTTTGCGGTTGCTTTTCCCGGCTTCAGACTTTTTTTTTGCCATTCTTCAGTGTTCCAGAACTGTAAGGGAAAAAAAAATATATACACAAAATATATACAGAGAAATAGAAATTTAAAAAAATATACAGTAATTTATTAAATTCCTTACACTACACGTTCGTTCCCACTTCTCAAGAGGTATCCCATCTGGTGGAAATCTACGTTGGACAACAAAATTGTATTTACCAGCAGGTATTTTATGCCCCTTATCAGTAGCCTTTTTTTAGATTTTTGTATCAGATTTCTCATTATGTCTCTAAATCTTCTTTTGAGCACGTTGATAAATGTATCATATATTAGCTGGTCATCTCCCTGATTCCATCTATATTTGGTCTGTAAAATTAAAAACAAAAGTCAAAATGCCATGATTAAAAGAAATAATAAAAAACATACACAAATAACTAATTGATAAGGGACCCGAAAGCGGTTGAACAAGCGCATCCTAACATTATGTGGGACCTTTTTGAATGTGAGCCAATCCCCATCATAACATTGCTCAAATATATCCTTTGCACATCTATTTACCTTATTCTTTGTAAACCTACAATATTGAAATAACCATATAACTATATTTATAACATGAAATACATTTTTTAAAATATAAAATAAAACTTTAAAATTAGAGACATACTTCTTTCCGTTGCTTTTTATAAATTCCTTCTCACTACCGTCACCATCACCACCATCGCCATCACCACCGTCGTCACCACCACCGTCGTTGCCACCGTCATCGCCATCGTCGTCGCCACCTCCGTCGACACCTCCGTCGCCAATGCCACCATCACTATCTCCACCATTGTCACCATCGTCACTACCATCTCCATTGTCACCATCACCGAAATCGTTATCATCATTAACAATATCCCGTGACACATCATGGGACGGCGCAATGTTATCTAACATCCCAGCTACATCAACCATCTGATCACCCTCATCTGTTGGCAGCGGAAGTTTTTCTTGTACATCATCATCATATGCAGAACTTGATTCACCATAATCATGTTGGAATTCATAGTGAATCAATTGAATAACACACCACACTCACTCGAATGAATAGAGAAACATTTATGGATATTGTTGTAAATATCTTGGTACCGGTTATAATTCCGGCAATTTGTTTAAATACAGACATGAAGCAGCGGTTGATTCCGGCGGTTATTTTTGGCGGCAATAACCACCATTCAAACCGGTATGTCATGTGTGACATACTCCTTCAATAATATCCGATACATACACACATAATTAAGTATAATAATCATACAATACTTAATACACATACTAAATATAATATAATCAAGTTTATATGTTCTAATACTCCCCCTTAAACTGGATTATATCCACGGGAGTTCATTAAAACACTTCGGTTGGCCACGTTCACTGCTTTCTCAGCTTGCCGGAAATCAAATCTACGTTTCTTTTGTGTCTTCTTCATTCCCATCCAGTCATTCCCTGCGAACAGTGCGTAATGCTCTCTATCATCATCTGGTATGCAACTCGTGCTTATACTCCTCCTTCCTTCCTCAGCAGTTTCTTCATTGTTTCCTGCACATCCTTGAGATTGTTCTTCTTTCACATTACCTTGTACCAACTTGAACTTGTAGTAGTATATAATAACATCCAGGTACAATGCATAAACTATCCTCATGTACTCTCCGTCTTCATAATCATGCCCCATATCTTTCGAAACCATTGCCCATAAGTTATTTGAAGTTACAGTTCTATGACCACCTTCTCTCTTGACTACCATGTAGAGTTCCAACAGATTTACTTTCTTATTATTACCCATATACACCGGAATCGGTCTTGAATTAATCCCCATCTTTACACGTAAAAACCAGTCAATCATCTCTTCAAATTTCCCTTCTATATCATACTTATATTTCATCACATATTCGCTGTCATTTAACATGTCTAATAGGGCCTTGCAATCTTGAAATTCTTTGAATTTCATTGATTGCAGAATCATCACATTCCAATCAGGTTCGTTGGAAGTAAGATTCAACCTTTCAAAATAATCATTTAAGTAATCAGATTTGAAACTTTCATGTTCTGATTCTTTATCGATTATGGATTGCTTCTCTCTCGAACCAATTTCATCTTCTCTAGTCAATCCAGTTATGTTATTTCTTTTATTCATAAGAGGAGTACTGAAAGTGGGGAAAAGTTTACATCTTTCACCATTAAATTTCACTGTAAAGCCTTGAATCACCAGTTGATCAAGGCTAAGAACATTTCTATCCAATTCGGGTGTGTAATAAACACCTTGGATTCGAAATTTCTCACTACCAAATGTAACATCTACAGCCCCTATGCCTTGAATGAAATAAAAGTGGTTTTCACCGGTGTTTGTTTCAACACCGAACATATTCTTTATTCTTTTAAAAGAATCAAGATTACCGGAATAATGACGTTTGAAACTTTTGTTAACATACCAAATTTCTGACCATAGCCCACCATCAGTGCCATTGACTATGAATTCTGAGTTTCAGACTTCATCTTCATCCTGTTTTTGTATTCCTATTTCAATGGCTTGATGGATTAAGAGACTTGCTTCATCGTTCTCCTTCTCTTTGAAGTAGGCAATTTGATGCCCTGGTTGATTACAATAGTAGCACCGTCTTGGTATTGTTTTTGCCAGCGATCGTTCACGTTTTTCATTAGAACAGTGCAAACATGGAAGAACCGTTGCAGATTTGTATATTCTTTCTCCTGCATGATCTGCCGTGGCTCTGATACCACATGTTGGCAGCGGAAGTTTTTCTTGTACATCATCATCATATGCAGAACTCGATTCACCATAATCATGTTTGGAATTCATAGTGAATCAATTGAATAACACACCACACTCACTCGAATGAATAGAGAAACGTTTATGGATATTGTTGTAAATATCTTGGTACCGGTTATAATTCCAGCAATTTGTTTAAATACAGACATGAAGGAGTGGTTGATTCCGGCAGTTATTTTTGGCGGCAATAACCACCATTCAAACCGGTATGTCATGTGTGACATACTCCTTCAATAATATCCGATATATACACAAATAATTAAGTATAATAATCATACAATACTTAATACACATACTAAATATAATATAATCAAGTTTATATGTTCTAATATCATCCACTTGGCTACAACCACCAGCTCCGAATCTACGATATGCCATTGTTTTACCTTCTGGAGATTGTGTCACCACATACGGCCCATGGGTCCATACACTACTTTTATCAACATGTGTCTTTTTATTGGGATTTTTTGGATGAGACTTTTTAGATCTTCCTTTTCCAGAAACAACATTAGCAACATTAATTGCACCTCTATGAAGATTGAGATCAACAACAATGTCACTATCAATGCGTCTGCTTACAACTTTCTTTATTTTCCCACCACGAAGACCACGACCACGACCACCATCACCACCACCACGATCGCAACCACCACCACTACCACCACAATGAGCAACATTATCTTTACCACAATTCATAATGTATGCAGCCTGCATTTTAATGAAATAAGAGTCATCAGATACATAATATAAGATTCACAAACCAGCTAGATACTATAAGATCGATAAACCCTACGATAGGAAATAATTTACAATGTACATACCAAATGATAAATATCAAATAATAATAAGTATATAACAACAGTCAACTTCTATTCCTAAAAATCATGTTCATCTTCTTCTTCATCTGAAGAGTGATCAGAAAAAACCATTTCATCATCATCATCATCACCATCCTGGTCGTTGTCGTCATCATCATCATCATAGAATGTATCATGATCTAAGGGATCACTCATAGTTGCATCATTCGATAACTCAAACCGTTCATTAGTCTGAAAGAAACTGTGTGCTTTCGTGTTCCCATTTTTTGTGACATCGGTTTCAGGTGCGGTGATTTCATAAATGTGTTGCGCTTTTGTCTTGATAACCGCCCATAGATCTTTTGTTTCGCATGTGATGGCAGGGTAAGGTGTGTAAAACACTTGTTCCGCTTGTGATGCCAAGATAAACTTGTCATCATTTTGAGATTAGCACTTGTGTCTGATATCAACCAACTTATTTTTGTTAACTATTACACCGTGTTTATTATCAAACCATGTACATTTAAATAGTACAACGGTGTGAGGCCTATTGCAATCATATTGGAGCTCTAGTACCTCATCCAGTAAGCCATAGTAGTCAGACTCTTCGGCATTATACATTTCCCCTCTCACACATACACCGAAGTTTGAGGTTACAAGTCCTTTACCATGCTTTGGTGTGTGGAACTTATAACCATTTACAAAGTACCCATTGTGAGACTGGGCATAAATGGATGGTTCTCTTGCTAAAACCCCCTAAATGTCGAGTGCTTCCATCAATTAAGCCATTCATTACCGACAATAAAGATGCTAAAACCCCTAAATGCCGAGTGCTTCCATCAATTAAGCCATTCATTACCTTCAATAAAGAGCATGCACGCAACGTGTTGGTTAATGATGTACTAACATCAATCGTTATGATTGAACTGACTTTACTTACTTGGTTTTCAAACCAATCAGCAAAATGGTGATCTCTGAGAAGAAATTCTGACTCGTTTGGATACAATTGTGGCGCCACCTCATCAAACTTTTCGATATAAGGGTAAACTTCCACACAATTTAAAAGAACATAGGTGTGCGCCTTTTTTAATTCTTCTTTACTTATGTGTCTCTGTTTTCCACCCTTTTCATATAATCGTCTGGACGGAACAGCAAACATGCTCAATTGAGAGCCTCCACTCGAAGAACTAGAATGTTGTGGTGCAAAATTTCGCGACTCTCTATTATGGCGTGTGTCAATCGACGGGTCAAAGTATAGAGAACAATATGTGGCAATTTCATTCCCTAGGTGTTCCCTCACGATTGAACCCTCAACCTTTGATTTGTTTCTAATTCTTATTTTCATTAAACCAAGCTTCCTACATTTATAAATCATTGAGAATGTGTTAAGAATGATTAACGAAAATCTGAAAAACAATTTTTTCCATTAAATAAAACAGTATTATTACCTCTCTTATTGATACATCCATCTGTATTGCACCGGACCACCAAGAAGAGCTTCATTAGCTAGATGTATGACCAAGTGCTCCAAGGAATCAAAGAAACTAGGAGGCAATATTTTTTCCAACTTGCATATTGTTTGAACAATATTGTGCTTCATGTTAACCAAATCCTCTACATGCAACGTTCTTGAGCATAAGATGCGGAAGAACATGCATAGCTCTGTTACAGCCTCGTATGTCTCTTTTAAGACAAAACCTCTAATAGCAAGCAGAAGCAAGCGTTGCATAAACATATGACAGTCATGACTCTTAAAGCTATGAAAAGAGTTGAGTTTCATGTTTACATAACTCCCTATGTTTGATGCATACCCGCCTGGAAATTTTAGCTTTTTCAACCAAGAACATACTTTTTTAACGTCATCTTTTTTCAGAGTGCATTCTCCCCTATCTTTAGTCATATTTCCATTTTTATCATAGATGGGGTTTAAAAGAGGACGATTACAAATATGCTCCATGTCTTGCCTTGCTTTCATATTGTCTTTGGAATAGTTTGTGCTCATAATTATGTTAAACAGATTATCAAATACATTTTTCTCGATGTGCATCACATCAAGGTCGTGTCGAATTAACAACTTACTCCAATACGGAAGTTCCCAAAAGATGCTTCTTTTTACCCAATTATGTGTAATCCCAAAA